>CATIWR010157809.1:0-12744 GCA_949677035.1 Omphalea diandra | reverse complement strand
TTTTAAAATTGATATGATAATTATTTATATTACACACTCACTTAAACCCAAATAAAATTTATAATTAATTTTACTACAAAAAATTTTAAAAATTTATATATATATATATATATATATATATATATATATATATATATATATATTTGCATGTGAAATTATGTATTATTTTTATTTTTAAATTCCAAATATTTTAATATTTAACTTTTTAAAATTTAATGTATAATTTAATTTTCATTTCTAATAGAAATTTGGATTCTACTTCTATTTGGATTAGATGGATGAATTAACAGTAAGATGTGATTTCTCATAGAAATTTGAACATAATGTGTCAATGTAATTATTATTATTATTATTCGAACCCATGTACTTTATTATTATTATTATTATTATTATTATTATTATTATTATTATTATTATTATTTCAACTTAGTTTCTAAGGTTAATTTATACAAAAAATTACAATTAGATTTTATTTAAGTGATTCAAAAAGAGTGAAATAATGTATACACACACACATGTGAAATAATGTATTATTTTTATTTTCTAAATTCTAATATTAAATATATAATATTTAAATCTATTCAAATTTTAATATCTTCTCATTAATATTTTATTTTTATCTTTAATTATAATATAAATTGATTGACCTAAATTTAATAGAAATTTGATACTTATATTGACTTTCAAACTAATATCTTTAAAGTCTAAAAAATTTTAATTTAGTCATTTTTAGCACATGTATTGCATGTGTATTTCAATATTATTTAAAATATAAACTATAAAATACTCTTTCATAATATAGAATATTTAATATTCAAATAATATACAACTAAAAATTTTTTGAATTTCACTATATTTGAATCACTTAAATAATATCCAATTATAATTTTTATCTAAATTAATCTTAGAAACTAAATTCAAATTATACAATAATAATAATAATAGCATTGATGCATTGTGTTCAAATTTTTATAAGAAATCAAATCTTACTGTTATTTCGTCCACCTAATCAAATAGAAGTAGAATACAAACTTCTATTTGAAACTAAAATCAATAATAATAATAATAATAATAATAATAATAATAATAATAATAATAATATTATTATTATTATTATTATTATTATTATTATTATTATTATTATTATTATTACACATATAACCATCAATTCAAAGTTTTATCCTATTTATGTTTTTATATGTAACTAGTTTTTGCAGCTGATGCATTACATGTGATTAAAATATAATTACTAGACATATAAATTAGTTAATTATTATTTTTAAATAAAAATAATAATTATGTAAAGTTTTAAACAATTAAAAATTTTCTAGAATATATATGAAATAAATTTTAACAAATATAATTTTTTAATAATAAATAAATAATAAATTTAACACAAAATGATGAAAAATTGAACTTAAAAACTAAATATGAGTTACAGAATTGATAGAACAGTTAAATAAAATAATATCAAGAAATAAAGATGTGTCCATTGCTCATCAATATATATATATATATATATATATATATATATATATATATATATATATATATATATTCACTGCAATAATTAAACTGTCAAAATAATATTAAGATAATATTTTTATTTATCTATATATTTACAAGAAATTATACAATAAAATTTTGTCTTTACAAGAGAAGTATTTTTTTGTAAACTATATTTTTAGTTTAAATTTTTTTATACTTCATTATTTCATGAGATTGTACAAGAGTTTTGGTCTAGATATTCAAATTTCTTTAGAAGATATTCATATAACTGTTTGTTTAAAAACATATATTTTATAGTAAATAAACTTCAATATTTGATACTATCTAACTTTGAGTTTTTATTAATGGTCATGACAAAACAAATAATTGTTGTAAATTATTTTCTTTAAATTAAAAATTATTCTTTATTTTTAGTTGGACAGAGAAATTTTTTGTAAGAATACTTGTCCCACATGTTGCCTCATGGTGATTTTAGCATGTATGACATTTTCATAAAAATTCTTGCAAACCATTCTATTATTATACAACCCATTTGACATATCCAAATTTAAATTATATTTTTAGTTTTAAAATATTTAAAAAATAAATAATACAAACTTAAAAATAAAAACATCTTTATCCATTATTTCAATTATTTCAAATAATTATACATTTTACAAATTAAATAATATCAATTATTATAATTATTTTAAATAATGATAAATCTAAAGATTGAAATAATAATTAATTCTATAAAAAAATATTATTCATTCAATTAAAATTTATAATTAAGGTTATTATTGTCAATTTAAAAAAAATTTCTAACTAACCACTTTTAGAAATCAAATATCATAAATTTTATAATTCAAATAATAATTAGTTCTATAAAACAATATTATCTAACTAATTAAAATATATAACTTAAGGTTATTATTACCAATTTAAAGAAGTTATGCACACCTTTATATCCAAAAAAGTTTTTCCTAATTAATCACTTTTATATGTAGTAAGTATAGATAGATAAATAATATTTATCTTAATTTCTTAAATTTTTAAAAATAAATAATCCTAACTTAAAGACATAAATATTTTATCTATTATTTTAGTAATATATATATATATATATTTCAAATTTTTTAAATTACATATTTTCTTCATAAATTTTATATAAAATTTTCAAAATTATATATTTTGTCCATCTAAAACTACATACAATATCATGAAATTATATATTTATCCCTTTTTGTTTTCATCCCCAAGCTTGAAACTCTAATTTCACCTTGTCTTGTCGAATTGAAATTGCCAGCATATTATAAAGTAGTACACTGGTAGGATCATATTAGATAAATTTTAGATTGGATTAATTTTAAATTATATTTTTCTAAATGGTTTCATATCGAATCATTTAAAAAAAATAGATCATCAAGTTAAGATATTTAAAATATCTTCAGATTGAGTCATTAATAATTTTAACTTTAAAATAAAAAAATATTATTTTGATAATTAAATTGTATTAAACTTAGATCGTTGGAGATCGAGTAAAATCTTTTATTTTTTTGGAAGCTAGATTATTGGATCAAGCTTGACCCGAAGATTTTTTATATCATTTTAAATTTTCTTCGAGTTCAAATTATATTTTAGATTGGATAAAAAAATTATCATTTGCACAATGATGAGATCAAAATATAATTGTGGAGTCAGACTGATGCAAATACTCATGCACACATGACAAATATCCAATTCAACTACCTAGAGGTCTCATAATAAGAGCAAAAATGAAAAAATTCAAGGATGTATTAAATGTGATTATTCAAGTATTGTGGAAAGATCTTGCACCAATTCAAGAGTGCAAGGAAGAGTCAAATATCAAGCTTGGACTTCAAGACAATAATCAAAACTTAGTAACATTGACATAAGTACAAGAAGACACATGGCCATGCAAGAAAGAAACATAGCTATGCTTGAAGCAATCCAAGTGATCCAAACTTTTTGCCATTAAGTCAAGGTCATGCAAAGAGTGAGATATAGGTGTGCATTAGAGACCTTGGCATGCAAGGAGAAGCATGGACATGCATATTTATGATTTTAACTTTCTAGAGTTGAGTCACGGGAGTGCATAGGAAAGTTAGACTATGCAAAAATATGGTTCCTTAGTTGATAATCAGTTGCATTTCTCTATTAATTAGAAATTTTAGCTAAAATGCTATTTTTGTTTAGATATGACTTGCAATAAAAAATGAAGTCCTCTTCCATATAGAAAACTTTAATTTTAATGACCATTAAAGGGCTTTTATATATAACATCGGTAGTTAACTTTTGAATGAAATCAAATTAAAAGTATTTCTCTTGCTTTAATTCTTTCTTGAATCAAGGGTCTTATTAAAGCTAATTACTTTGAGAGTAGTTTATTCTAAAATCTTCTTTCACAAGTCAAAAATTAGATCACAAACTTAGGTTAAACCTAATTTAACTTTCCAAGGAGTTGCTTCCATGCATAAAGATATTGGGTCTCAAGTTTAACATACTTGGGGTTCATATCACTTTAGTATTAAAGCTTTAGCTCCAAATTAGTTTATATATGTCTTCAAGTTTTATGTTTCATTTTTTTCAATTCTTATGTCTATGTGTTTTAATTCATCTCTTAAAAAAACATTTGTCTATTCATTTCTTTTATTTTTGTTCTTCCTTTGTTCTTTATACTTTTTTTATATTGTGCCAATATTTGGTATCGAAGACATGATTGATTTTACATTATTGGTGCTAGGTTTTAATATATATTAATAGAGTTCGCAATTTTTTCAAAGTATCATTATTAGAGTTTGCATCACTTAATTTCAAAGTGTTAGTTGCTTCTTGATCTTTCATTGTCTTATGATTTTTTTTTATTACTATCATCCTATTTTATTTATATAATAGCATGTAAATAAGAAAAAGAAAACAAAGCATTTAGCTAAGAAAAGAAAAAGAACACTTGGCAAATTAAGTTTGTGTAGGGTTAAATCTATAATTCTATTCAATATCCAATTTGGAAAAGATAAGGAAAAGTCAAAGAAAGATGTTGAAAATATAAAAAAAATCAAGGAGAATAAAGAAAGTCAGCATGTTATAAGAAGTTGACCTAATCAAGCTTGCATTTCAAAACAAGGTAGGATTTGCTTCTTAATCTTTGATTTGGCTTTTTCTTAATATTTTCTTTTTCATTTTTGAAATTTTAGTTCCTAATCCTCGTCCATTTCTATTTCATCTTTTAATTTACCTTGGTTTTGCTTTACTTTTCATTATAATTTAGTAAGTTTGTATAAATTTTAAATCTTGCAACTAATCTTAATAAGAGAATAAAGTGAAAAAAGGCTTAATGTGAGCTCATCTAGAGAAAATCCATTAATTAAGTGTGAAACATGAGTGAATTTGAGTGATAAACATTATGTGAGTGAAACACGTAACATTATTTGAATGAAACACGTGAGAGAGTAAAGTGAGGAATTATTCTTTTACTTTATTCACCTTATTTTGCAGCTTAATCTAAGATGAGTGGACAAGCAAGAAATCCATAAGGTGAAGTAGATTGATTCCAAGCCTTAATTGAGATGTTGTAAGCCACATATAGAAAATATGGTGAGATGATTAATAGAATGGAGAGGCTGAAGGTTTTGATCACAAAGGGCAACCACTAAATACTACAAAAATGTATGGGATTAACGACAAAATTTTCATTGCTAATTTGGTCAAATCCATCTCTAACTTGAATTTGCGACATAAAAAATCCATCGTTAATTTGAAATCTAAATATTAATATATTATAAATTATAAATAAATAAATCATAAAAGTTTAAATTAAACATTAATAAGTATAAAATACATAATAAAATTGAATTTAATTACTTTAGAAGTACAAAAATAACAACTACATATTTCCAATTAACAAATCATTGACAATTACATAGTCAATTGACAAAACATTAATAATTACATATTTTCAATTAATATAATAATTAAAATAGAGAGGATGCAATGGTGGAGCAGGCGATAAAGGAGTAGGCAACAACGATGACAATAAAGGTAGCAACAACAAAGAAGGTTGAGGTGGTGCGCAAAGGATGTGGAGGCAGGGAGAAAGGAGAATGAGAAGAAGGGAAGAAAAGAGAAAATAATAAAGAAAGAAAAAGGTAGAGAAATTAAAAATATGAAAAAATGAGAGAAGAAGAAATAAATAAGAGGTAAAAATTTTAGTGATAGAGATTTTTATCACTAAAATGCAAATTTTGTCACTAAATAATAAAAAATATTCAAATTTGTTATTTTGTAGCAAAAAAATTTTTTTAAGCCAAAAAAATAATCTAGGAAAAATTTAGTCGCTAATTTGTCACTATTTAGCAACAAAACTAAAATTTGTCATTAATTCCCCCCTCCCAAATTTTTTTTTTTAATTTTCACTTTAGTGCCAAAAAGTTTAGTGATAAAAATTTTTATCACTAGTTTGCACTATTTTGTGACGAAATTAAATCTATCACTAAATTTCTCTCCAATAGTTCTTAAATTTTATGTTAGAGCAAAAAAATTAATGACAAAAAATTCTATCTCTAATCCGTCGCTAACTAGTGATGGAACTAAATCGTCACTAAATTTTTCTCCCAAATAATTCTTAAATTTTCATTATGAAGCTATAAAATTAGTGATAGATAGGTCACTAATTCATTACTATTTAGTAATGGAATTGAAATTCATCGCTAATTATTTTTGGTGTCACATTCAAGCCAAATTCTAGCGACAAATTCAAAGTTCGTCGCTATTTCGTTGCTAATTATTTTATTTTTTATCAATATTCCATCGTGATTTAGCAATAAAAATAATTCGTCACTATTTTGATATTTTATTGTAATGTAATGCTCCTAATTTAATCATGCAAGTTAGGCAGTTTCCAAGTAGAGTTCAAGTAGATGATGACTTTGATGATAGAGAATCACTTGGGGATACTAGAGAGGAAGGAGAGGTGCGACGAAAGGTAAGAAACAACAACAATAATAACAATAATGGGTTCAAACTAAAAATTCTATCATCATGGAAGAATGAATCCCTAGGCATAATTTGGATTGGGAAAACAAGGCTAAATTAATTAGTGTTTGATCACAATGAATACACCAGATCTAAAAAGTTAAAGCTTACTTGGTTATTTTTGAAGATTATGCCATTACTTGGTGGGATGATACCAAGCAAAAGTGAAGAGGAAATAGGAAGGGACCCATTGAAGAATGGAGGTCTAAAATCCACCATGTAAAAGAGATTTGTACCAAGTTACTACTATAGGAAATTATACAATCAACTTCAAAATCTCACTCAAGGATCTAAGAGTGTTGATAAATACTATAAGGAAAGGAGGTAGCTACGATAAGAGAAAACATAGAGGAAGATAATAGGGCTATAATTGTAAGTTTCTCAATAGTTTGAATAAGGAGATTACTAATATGGTTGAGTTCCACCCTTATATGGAGCTAGAAGACTTGTTTCACCTTGCTTTGAAGGTGGAGAAATAACTAAAAGAGAAAGGTAGTACAAATCAGATTTCCTCTTATACTTTATCATTCAAATCCAATTGGAAGAAAGATGACAAGGCTTTATCATCCAATCCTAAAATTGAACTTAAAGAGGCTTTAAAAACATCTAACTCAAGAAAGAAAAAGGGTAAGCTTGACTCTACTACCAACACAAGAAATATTAAATGTTTTAGATGACAAGGTATAGGCCATTATAAGTGGGATTTCCCAAATCAAACAACTTTGTTCATGATTGATAAAGAGTATTATTCGACTAGTGAAGAGCATAATGGAGAAAAAAAAGATGCCACCTCTTGAAGATGCAAGTGATGAAGAAAGGGATGAGGAATTCACTATGGCCAAAAGTGGCAAGGCTCTTATAGCAAGACAAGTTTTGAATATGCAAGTCTAACAAGAAGAACATGACTAAAGAGAGAATCTTTTCCATATTGGGTGTCTTGTAAAGGATAGAATTTGTGATGTGATAATTGATAGAGGTAATGTAACTAATGTTGCTAATGTTATTTTAGGGTTACTTAGTTTGCATCATCCACATCCTTATAAGTTGAAGTGGCTTAATAATAGTAGGGGAGATTAAGGTGACAAAGTAAGTTCTTATTGTTTTTAAAATGGGCAAGTATAGAGTTATTTGACATAATGTTGATGCATGCTGACCATCTTTTATTAGGACACCCTTGGGAGTTTTATAGAAGGGTGTTGCATAGTGGTTACACAAATCATTATACTTTTGAGAAGGATGGGAAGACAATTTCTCTTGTATCGCTTTCACCTGAAGAAGTTTATGAGGGTAAGCTTAGAAGAACACAAAGTGAGAGAGAGAAATAAAATAAGAGTGAGTGAAAAGGAGTGAGTAAAGATGTAAAAAAATAGTGAGCTTTCAAATTAAAGGGGTGCAAATATAATGAGAAAAGAAAAAAAGTGACTTCGAATGAAAAAAGGCAGAATTCAAATTAAAAAAAATAGAGAAGGAATAATTAAATGTATAAGAACAAGTGAGCTTTTATGCAAAAAGAAGTGATATTAAGGAGGCTTGGTTTTTAAAGAAAAGAATACTTGTATGTATATACAAGGAATTTTATCTAAACAATAATGACCTTAATATTTCTTTGCTTAGTGTTTTTATTTCTCTTTTACAAGATTATAAGATGTTTTTTTAGGAGATATTGCCACCATTAAAGGTATTGAGCGTCAATTGATTTCATTTTTATTGTTTTAGTTCCAAATAGACCAAACTAAATGAGTAATCTCGAGGAGACAAAAGAGCTTTAGAGGCAACTTGAGGAGTTGTTAACCAATTCCATGTGTTGTTTTTGTTTTATTGGTACCTAAGAAAGTTAGTTCTTAGCACACATGTGTCGATTGTTGTGCAAATAGTAACATCACAATAAAGTATTTCCATCTTATTCCTACAGTAGATGATATGCTTGATGAATTGTATGGTTCTACTATCTTTAGGAAAATTAATTTAAAAAGTAGATATCATCAAATTTGCATGAAAGAGGGAGATAAGTGAAAACTACATTCAAAACAAAATATGATTTTTATGAATGATTGGTTTTACCTTTTGTCTTAACTAAGGCACCTAATACTTTTATAAGACTTATGAACCATGTTTTGAAAGATTTAATTGCAAAGTTTATTATTATATACTTTGATGATGTCCTTGTGTATTCTAACAATTTTAATTAACATGTAGAACATTTAAGGGTTACACTTGATATTTTGAGAAAAAAAAAAAGAAAGTTATATGCTAACCTTAGATAGTGTTTTTTTGTTTAGGTCACATTGTACTTTCATATTTCATGGTAAGTGATCAAGGTGTTGAAGTTGATGAAAAAAAAGGTAAGTGGTATCAAGAATTGGCCTACTCCTAAATAGGTAAATGACGTAAGAAGTTTTTATGGATTGGCTAGTTTTTATAGGCACTTTGAGAAAGACTTTAGCACCATACCTAAACCTATCATAGAGGTAATTAAAAAGAATTGCATTTTAAGTGGGAAAAGGAATAAGAAGATGCATTTATCTTACTGAAAGATAAGCTTTATAAGGCACATATTTTAGCTTTGCTTGACTTTGTTAATACTTATGCATCAGGTTTAGGCATTAGACTATCCTTACATAAGAAAAGAGGCTAATCATTTTGAATTATCCTACTTAGATAAAGTGCTCTATGCTTTGGTTAGAGCTTTAGAAAATTGGCAACACTACCTATGGCCTAAGGAATTTATTAGTCATATTGATCATCAATCTTTGAAGTTCATAAAAAGGCAAGGTAATTTGGACAAAAGACATGCCAAATGGGCCAAATTTATTGTGTGTCTAGTGAACCTTAAACAAGCTAAATTTAAAGTTTTGAATCAAGGTTTGTATACTCCTTTACTTATTTCTAGTGAACCTCAGACGAATATTTCTGTGGATTTTGTTTTAGTTTTACCTAGATCACAAAAAGTGAAAAATTATATTTTTATAGCAGTTAATAGTTTTCAAAGATGCTGCATTTTATACTTTATAATAACAATTATGCCACTAATATTGTAAATCTATTCTTAAGGAAGTGTGTGTTTCCTTGGCATTCTAAAAACTATTATTAGTGATAGGGATGTAAAGTTTCTAAGTGATTTTTGAAAAGTTTTATTGAGTAAATTAGGTACTAAATTACTATTTTCTACTGGTTGTCATCCACAAATTGATAGTTAAATTGAAATTATGAATAGGACTTTAGGAACTTTGCTACATATTATTGTCTAAAAAAATTTGAAGAATTGGAAAAATTACATTCCATTTGTCAAATTTGCATATAATAGAATTATGCATTTAACGACTAGTTTTTTACCTTTTGAAGTTGTTTATGGCTTTAACCACCAACTCCATTAGATTTAATTCTTTTACCTTATGATGAAAGAACTGGCTTAGATGGGGGGGGGGGGGGAAGAGGGGGAGGTAAATTTGGTAAAGAAACTATATGAAGATGTGTACTAAAACATTGAAAAGAAGAATCAATAAATTGCAAGCCAAATGAATAAGGGAAGAAGGTGAGTGGCATTCAAAAGTGGTGATTAGGTTTGGGTGCACATGTGAAAGGAAAGGTTTCCAACTCAAAGAAAGTCAAAGCTTCATCTAAGAGGAGATGGTCCTTTTCAAGTCATTTAAAAGATCAATGATAATGCCTACAAATTAGATCTTCTTGGTAAGTATAATATGAGTGTAATATTTAATGTGACTTATCTTTCTCCTTTTGATATAAATGGGAAGATTCATGGATGAATCATCTTGAGGATAAAGGAATGATGCAAATACGGATGCACACAAGAGTAAATATCTAATCAACTACCCAAAGGTCTTATAATAAGAGCAAGAATGCAGAAATTCAAGGGTGCATTGAATCGGATGATTCAAGGTTTGTGAAATGATCTTATAATAATTCAAAAGTGTAAGGAAGAGTCAAATATCAAGCTTGGGCTTTAACAAGATAATCAAAGCTTAGTAACATTGACATAAGTGCAAGAAGGCATGCCACTAGACATGATGATGCTTGAAACAATCTAGGGGATCTAAACTTTCAGCCATTAAGTCATGATCATGCAAAGAGTTAGACATGCGCATGCATTGGAGACACGAGCATGTAAAGAGAAGCATGGACTTAAATATTTGTGATTTCAACTTTTTAGAGTTGATTCATGGGTGTGCATAGGGAAGAATGACCATGCAAAAAAAGTAATTCCTTAATTGATAATAAGTTATAATTCCCTATTAGTTAGGAATTTTAGTTAGAATGTTATTCCTATTTTGGATACGACTTGGAATAGAAAATTAAATCCTTTTCATGTAGGAAACTTAAGTTTTAATGACTATTTAAAGGGATTTTACATATGATATTAGTAGTTAACTTTTGAATAAAATTAAATTATGTTTCTCTTATTTTAATTCTTACTTGAATCAAGGTTCTCACAATCAAAGCTAATTACTTTAAGAGTAGTTTATTCCAAAGTTCTTTTTCACAAGTTAAAATTAGGTCATAGACTTAGGTTAAACATGATTTAGCTTTCTAAGGAGTTGTTTTTCATGTGTAAACATATTAGATCTCAAGTTTAACATACTTGGGGTTTGTATAATAGATTTTTCAGTTCCATTAATAAGATTAAAAAATGGATTTTTCAGTTCCATTAAGAAGATTAAAAAACAAAGTATCACATATACTTGCTATACGCATTCATATGTGGATTACACATATAAAGGGATAATGTTCAGGATTTTAGGATTAAATTGAACTATAGTCTCTTATTTGAGTAGATAAGTCCATTTTTGTGGATAATATTCTCACCTTACTCATATGTGTATGTTGGACTAGGATGATTAATCCTAAGTTTAAAACCTCTTTTGATCTTGACAAAGTAGATTGATCATCACTAATATTTCAAATAAGTGTTATTTTTACAGAAATGAATCAATCTCCCAAGAAGAAATAAAAGGAGTTGATAAACTCCAAAGTGACATGTAAATCGCGACAGCAATTTAGGATTCGCGATCGTGACACATGTTAAGACATGCTGAAATTCAAGCAGGCGAAATCGAGGAGCCATTCTCGGCTGTGACCAATGGAAAAGAAGAAGCCAATCTTTGACAGATGAATTCACGGTGCAAGTCACGCCTTAGTCGCGACCGCGAATTTCAAAGTAACTCAAGAGGGAAGCAAATCCACAACTACAACTTGACAAGTGTCCCAAAAGACTGTTGGAAGTCAAAATTCGCGAAGGAATCTTGCTGGTAGTGACCGCGAATCCTATTGAAGAAAGATGACTTCTTTGGCAGATGAATTCGCGTCCTCTGTCGCTGCTTGTGCAAGGAAACTCGCGACCGCGACTTTTGAAAGTAGGTAAAAGATAATGACTATATTTTCATGGTGAACTAATAAAAAGCCGCCACATGGACTAGCCATTAGACACAAACGGGGTTTCCCTTGAAGAATTTGGATTTCGCGGCCGCGAATGGAAGTAGCGACCGCGATTTCGTCCTAACAAGCATTTAATGCAAAACTTGTCAACCATGTCTCAAAAATTTGATGAGTTATGATCTGCAACGTCTCTTTTGTGAAGTTTGGCTATAAATACTCCACCAAACAACCATGAAGAATGTTGCTAAGGAATTTATTACAAGTGATTAAAGCTCTCAATCTTTGCTACTCATTTTCTTCATCATCTTTATGAAATTGTGATTGTTAGGTGTGAGCATTAAACACCAAGTTTTGAGGTTTTGGTGTTAGCCTGTAAAAACACTTCTAGAAAGGTTTAAGTGTGAGCCTAGTGAAACACTTGAGTGAGGTTTTGTATTAGCCTAGAAAACACATTATTGTAAGGTTGTGTGTTAGCCATCAAAACACAAGTTGTATAAGTTAGGTGTGAGCTTGAAAACACCATTGAAATAGTGAAATACCCAATTGATTAATTGGGGAGTGAACGTAGGGTCAATTATACCCGAACTACTATAAATTAAATGTCTCTCTTCTACTCTTTCTTCTCCCTTTATTTTTGTTCTTGAAATTTTTATTCACTAATTCAACCCCCCTTCTTAGTGCCTAGGGACAACAAGTGGTATCAGAGCAAGGTTTTCATAAATCGAACTTTCATTGGGTGAAACAAGATCATGACATAAGAAGTAAACCACTCACAGGTAAGGCCATATTTTGATGGAACAGACTATACTCATT
>CATIWR010157806.1:0-14711 GCA_949677035.1 Omphalea diandra | reverse complement strand
TAATTTTAGCGGTATCGGTTTTGGCGGTTTTCGTGGTATTCGGTATCGGTATCGGTATTATGATTTTTCGGTTTCGGTATTCGCGGTATCGGTAAAATTCGCGGTTTCGGTATTCGCGGTATACCGATTACACCCCTACTCTCACTGCATTTGGTGAAAAGGTCAATGATTCCGGAAGTGTTCCTCATATTTGGTTGTTTTAAGGTTCCAACCACTTAATCTGAGGACTTGAATTCAGAAACCAGCCAGGTATTGATTCTGAAATAGCAACATCAATAAGGGTAACTTTAACTAATTCTTTTTGAGTTTCAAGCCATAGAGGAAACTGAGGACCCATATCACAATCGTGGACTACGAGGACTTGTAGGCTAAAGAGGGGATTCCACTCGTCTCCCATCAAATGCCAAGGACTTGTTTACAGAAGATATTGAAAATAACTTTAAGATTTTGAGCGTGAGGAAATGACTGTCAGAAATATTGCCCACCCAAGAGTTACCAAACAAATCTTAGATAAGGCCTGAAGCTTTCCAAAAGTTAAGGCCTGAAGATTCTACATGTCAAAAGGCAATACAAAAAATTAGATTCCGTGTCAACTTAAACATTATATCCATTAATGATACTCGTGTCTCATCCAAGAAACCAATGATATCCTCGAGAAGTAACTATATACATTCTTAACAATAATGAGGTAATAATAAAAAAGCTAAAGTTTTTATTCTTGAAATACACACAGAACAATGGTTTATAACATGTAATGCTACAAGTCATATCATGCAAGCAACCGCCTAATGAAAATCTATAAAGTAACTCCAACAACATATACCAGCACAGATAATATCATTCTTTGTAGAATCTTCCATATAGTGCCTAATCTCAGAACAAATTATAATTCAAAAAGAAAGGGCAAACAACACAATCCAAATAAATAAAACTGTATGTATCAAAGTATAGCCTGTAAATATATATATATATATATAGTCCATAAGCAGGCAAATCTATTCCAGCTGTAGCAAACATGAATTTCTGAAATACTTTGAAGAAATTGGAACAGAGAAATTTTTCATGATGGCGAAATCCTTTCAATAAATCAGCCCCAACCTAAAAAAGGGTTCATATATCAGACAAAATTTAAACAAATAAAAACACAGCCAGCTTGTTTTTGTTCCTATATATAGCAGACAAATTTCCAACTTCAGATAAGTCAAATAATGCATTCTCATCTCGATCAAGAACCTCAAAGAAATAGATCATAGGAACCAAATTGAAACTTCTTTTTCAATCTGAATCAAATGAAAAGAGCTTGAACGCATGGCCAAAGAAATTTGTAGAGCTTCATTCATTATATTATTAAGGAAGGTACAAACAACTACAAATTTGAAATAGAACATCTGTATATGCCATCCATACCAAGAAAAATAGTTCAGGCTCCACTGCTGACTGCTCTCTCCAATCCCTCCCACTCCAGCTCCAGCTCCTTGACTGCTCTTATTAGGTCTCGCGTGATCCCATTCAGATGCAATCCATCCAACTTCATTTTCTCCAACAGCTTCTCTGCCATTTCCCAATCCAAGGCTTTTAAGCACAGAGACTGGATCAACTTATTGTATTCATCTACATTACGTTTGACCCCAAATTCCTTCATCTCTGCTAACAACTCTAAAGCCTTGTCAAACTGTTCAAGTTTGCAATACCCTCGAAAAAGTGTATGGTAAGTCACAGGAGTCAGTTTAGAGTGCTTCTTTTTGGCTTCTGACAAGATCTTGCAAGCCTCTTCCATCTGACCACCACTTGCATAACCACTCATAATAACAGTATAAGTGAAAATATCTGGTTTCAGTCCCCTCCTTTCCATCAATTTTTTCATGTCCATTGCCAATTTCATATCTCCATTCTTGGAATGGCCATTGATGATGAAATTGAAGACACCATTTCCAGGAGGCGGGCCCTCATCAATCAACTTAGAGAGTAACATTTTTGCCCCATCAAAATCTTTGATCCTACACAAACTGCGAATAACCAATGAAAAGGGCTTGATTGCAACGTTTTTCTCCAGAGAAATCCTCCAACAGAGAAATCCTCCAACATCTCCAAGGCCAATTTGATTGTTTCATCCTTCCGACAGAGTGAGCTAATCAAGAAATTGATTGCAGCCTGAGGTGGATACTTATCCTTCTCTTTTGCCAACAAATAAACCATATGGGCCTCATTTACCCTACTCCCTTTACAAAACCAACAGATTATATTACCAACTTTCTCACTATCAGGCAAGGTTTGTGCATTCAGCATCTTCTCACAAACTGAAGAAGCCCAGTGAAAAATGGATCGCCTACAGAGAGCTTCAATTGTATAAAAATAAGTATCTGAATCCGGGACACACCCAAAGTCCCCAAACTTGTCGAAAAACTCTAAAGCGGCCTTCCCTTTACCTAACTTAGAAAACAAAGCTATTAACCGATTAAGGATCTCCAGGTTAAGCACGACGCTATCCTTATGCACAATCTCCCCCAGCAAATCCCACAATGCATATACATATTTCTTCTTAAGATCAGCACAAATAGATTGAACAAGCACATCAACTAAACAGGGAGTGACACTAATCTCAGGCTTGTGAATAGCCCACTTAAAGAATCTAATCAAATTATCACCCAAAACAAGAAGGGTTTGCAGCACTTTGACGATAAACTCCTCATGTAAATCCAATCTCATAGTGTCAAGAGTGGACTCTAAGGACCCATCAGTGCTACTCTGCAACAAAGACAACACCTTTTCTAACTTATCCGTATCTATCTCATAAACCACCTCCTCATCCTCCTGTTAGCCCTCAGCTTCGTCTGCTAAACCTGGAGAAAGCTGATCTGGCAAGTCACTGTCGTCGCCCTCCAGTGATACACCATGAATGGATAAATTGTCCAATTGGGTATCACTATTTTCGCTGAAACCAGCGGAGGAATGGTAGGTAGGGGCATCGGATTCAGTTTGAAGTGGGTCTAGAGACGAGTGCGAGAAAAATCTTGTAAGGTTATTATAATAAGCTAAAGATTTAGAGGAGGAGAAATGTGATAGAGGTGAAGATCGGAATACTGATAATAGAGATCGAACCGTTTTTATTGCATCTAAGTTGCGAGATAGCAGGCTGGATTTCGCACCTATGGATCTCCACGTCATCTCATCTCTATATCAGTGCGTTTTTCTTAGAGTTTTGTGAATGTTGTGTTATTAATGGCTTTTCACGCAAATGAAGCGGTGTTGATTTTCGGGGTGATTTAGTGGTTTGAAGGAATTGAAGAGGTAAATGGGTCTCTCTGCTTCTAATAAGAAGGCACTTATGTTATTAGACGTCAACGTATTGATTTTTCTACCCTTGGACGCAGCAAGCATCCCAAAAGAAAACGACGTCGTAGAGTTGACGGATATGGTCTTTTCACTTGGTCACATGCCAAGCGTAATTTTAATGGGCCTACGGAAAACGACGTCGTTCCTTAGGCAGTGGTGTCTTTTTATTTGAAAAGACACTGGCTGTTCTGGAACTTTGCTACAGCCTAAATGGCATACATGCCCTTGAGATTCTTTTAACATTCCTATTGAAACGACGTTGTACTGTGGAAGGGTCTGGTTGTTTGGTCTTTTTGCCACATGATTTGCTCCATGTAGTCTGCGGGAGCCAAACTGAATGTGTTGTGAAATCATTTGAAGTTCTCAATGACCACATTTTATTTTCTAATTTTTTAAACTTTTTATCATACATTAATAATTAAAATTAAAATAATTATTAAATATTTTATATTTAATAAATTTAAATGAATATCAATCAATTTTGTAATATTAAAAATATTAACAAGTAAATTAAATAATCAAATTTAATTTATATAATAAAAAATAAAAAATATTTTATATACATGAAGTAAAATTTTGAAATTACAAGGGTTTTGCTAAATTTATTTATTTGTATATTTGATACTGTGTAAACAGTATTAAAAAACTCCTTTATTTTCCTAATATTTCTATCTCACGCATCATTACCCAAAAGAAAAAACAAGTTTAGGAAGTTTACTCAAAAGAAAAAAAAAGTTTACAAAATCATACAAATAATTGGTTGAGATCAAAATATAATTAAATTCAAAATTAAATTATTTAATAAATTAAATTACATTTAAAAATTTAACTAAATCAAATTGAATTAAATTATCGATTTAGTTCTTTAGTTTTGATTTAAGAATTTTTATGTTAAATCTTAAATATTTTTGTATTGATTCAGTATTCACCCTAAAAAATATATTTATATTTTATATAAATATTAACAAAAATAATTTATGTATTACAAATTAATTTTTTTGAAATGACGAATTAATTAAATAACATAAATATCTTTTATATATTAAATTTCATGATATGTTTAAATATTCAATATATATTATAATTTCAATTTGATATAAATTGAATCAAAATTTAAATTAAATTGAAATTATTTAATTTTAAAAATTAAATCAAATAAAATTAAATAAAATCAAACCACACTGAGCTTAATTTTACTCACCCTATCTGTCAGCGGATTAATGATAAAGTAAAAGTGAATAATGTGGAACGTGTAGGGGCATACAAGTTCCATATTATAATAATTACTTTACATTCAAATAACAAGAAGAACATTCTATGTGATATACTGGCTAATGGGCGCTCAAAGTATGTGAACGCCAATTATTATTATTATTATTATATTATAATAAAAATTTTTAATAAACTATTAGTTAGATTTTAGAAGAAGTAAAGATATTTTTATTATAAAATCTCAAATTACATCTAAAACTTTATTTTTAATGATTAAAATCAATTCTCGATGTTGCTAATAAGTAGATATTAACTTAACTTCAAAATTATAATATTTTGTTTATTATAAAAAAAAATTCAGTAGATTTATATATTTATTAGTGATATAAATAGTAACTATATTCAATGTCAATGTTATAATTAAAATTAAATTAAATTTTTATACAAAATTAAGTTTTAAATATATAATAAATTGTTTTCAAATTTTAAAAGCTTTTATTGTAAAAAAAATTATAAAAGTTTTTGTAAAACAAATAAATTAGTCATATTTATGGATGAAAATAACTTTATGATTAAGGAAAGAAACTGACAAAGAAAATAAGAGTAAGATTAACATATTACTTTATTTAAAAAAAAAAATCAAATATTTAATATCTGTACAATTTACAAACTTTTGTACGATTTAACTCTAAAGATCTCACACATTTTTTTTTTATAATATTTGGCATCTGTGGGATTTATATCGCCATTATTAGATGAAGATGTAAATATAGAGTAAAAAATTATGGTACTGAAAAAAATAAACTCATTGGACCCTAAGAATCATAAATAAACAAAGAAAAAGAGCTCAAGTATATTGCATTTTTCTCTTTATTTGTTAAATCTTAGTAGATATCTCTCTCCATTATTATTTACTCACTCAATTTTCTTGCATAAATAAAAGAAATAAACAAAACATGAAAATAAATAAAAAAAACATGTGTGTATTATATTATTATATGTATTAAAACAATATAAAGACGATAAGAAAATAGTAATAAATTGTTAAAAGATAAGATTTACATTGATTTTTGAGAAAATCAAATATAAATAAAAAATCTAATTCCTTTACATTATTTAAAAACGAGCTCATTTGTTGATAGACTATATTAATCTCAATTCAAATGAAGCATTTGTGATAATCAGTTTAATTGCAACACATGTAATCAATTTCATTACATTGGAAATTTGATTATGACAGACGCCTCATTTGACTTGAGATTGATCTGACCTATCAACATGTCAATTCATCGTTACATATTGTGAACAAATGAGCTATTTGATATGTTGTAGATTTTCTTAAAAATCAATACGAAAGACAAATCAATTATGTAAATAGTTCAAATATAGAATATTAAAAAGAGACTTGTAAGATCCTTAAAGAGAAATTATAAATAGCCAAATATTTTTAAAATTACAATATTATTATGCAGATTTATAATTAAAACAACATTAGTCATTTAGAAAAAAATTATAAAGATTTGTGAAAAAGAATTAAAAATATATCAAACCAAAATTGAATGCTTCAATACATGTTTAGAAGTGAGCACAATGAACCATACCCTATTGATTAATGAATAATATCATTTTCCATACAATAATATGATAATTCTAAATATTACTATATAATAAATATTGCTTTAAATATACATTTCTTATGTAAAAATATTTATACAGTTATGAGATAATTCATACCATATAACAGAAATGTTTCGTAACGTTATAAATGAGATCTTGTTTTTTTACAAACATAAGTTCATCACACAATATGTATAATAGAAACTAATAAAAAAAAATAAAAATAACATAACAAAGTACAATGTAGTTTATTAATATTATGAATAAAATCTTTATATTTATACAAATAATAAGTTTACCATAAAATATGTATAAAAAACTAATAAATAAAAAATAAAAACAATTTGACCTTATTCAGTTTGATAAAATGTAACTGATTAACTTATATATCTTAGGATTTTTGTTCAAAAAATATATTGATTTGATTTAAGGCTACGCTTAATAAACCACAAGCTATTAAGATTTACATTATATAAAAATAGTAACTCATATGTTATAAAAAAATTATAATATAATTATTAATAAAAAATTATAATATGATTATTAACCATATATTTTGTTATAACGATAAGTCTTATATATAAATTCGTAAGATAAAATATCATTAAAATTTATACACATGCAAATGGAATATTTATATAAAATAGAAAATTAAACCAGCCCGCAACATGATGTGGGTTATAGGTCTAGTTATATTATATCATAGACTATGTTCACATAATAATATGAACCAAGAATCTATGACACATGTGAGCAATAAAAAAAAATGCATCCCTAGTTTGCTCTGCACTTTCGTACATTGTTTTATTTTTTATTTTTTAAATGATTTTTTATGTGTTGTTATGTATTATAATTTTTATATATTATATTATATATATTATATTATTATAATTATATAATTTATATTATTATATATAAATATTATATAAACATTTAAATAATTTATAAAATTATATTATAAATTTTATAAATTAATTATATTATGATTACAATATATTATTATATTATTTTTCTAATAAATGAGATTTTTATTCTACAAAAATCAATTTAGATATATATAATTTATTTAATCTAATGAATATTTATTTTATGTTATATATAATATCAGAATATAAAATAAAAATTATAAATGATAATAATAATAATAATAATAATAATAATAATAAAAAAAAAATATAATTATATTAAAATCTTCAATTAAAAATAAAAGAATATAATAATTTATGATTAATTATAATATATTTTATATTTAGTATATAAATGAACCTATAGTTTACAAAAAAAATGAACTTATAATTTATTAATAATGAATTTATAGTTTATATTAAAATGAATTTATATTTTATAAAAGATGAATTTATGGTTTATAAAAAATGCATATACAGTTTATTGATAATGAATTTACAATTTATCTTAAATGAACCTACAATTAAAAAAAATAAACTTACAGTTTACAAAAATAAACATATAGTTTACTAATAATGAATTTACAGTTTATACCAAATTGAACCTACAGTTTACACAAAATAAACCTATAATTTACTGATAATAAATTTATAATTTATTCCAAAATAAATATACAGTTTACAAAAAATAAACTTATAATGTATAAAAAATAAACTTATAATTTATATGAAAATGAACCTACAATCTATAAAAAAAAATTAACCTACAATTTACAAAAAAAATAAACAAGTATATTTAAACTAATCAACCTGCATCATGTAACAAATGAATCACAAAAAAATAATAATAAAATTCATGAACCTATAGTGTGCAAAAAATGAATCTGCAGTGTATAAAAAATGAATTTACATTGTATAAAAAATGAATCTACAGTGTATAAAATTGATAAACACTTTAGAATTTGTTTATAATTGAGAAACACTATAGAATTTATATACTAAATATATAATATATTATAATTAATCATAAAAATTTTTATTATTTGATTTTTAATTGAAGATTTTAATACAATTATATTTTTATTATTATATTATTTTTTATAATTTTTATTTTATATTATAGAACATAAAATAAATATTCATGAGACTAAATAAATTATATGTATCTAAATTGATTTTTGTGGAATAAAAATTTTATTTATAACATAATAATATAAATTATATAATTATAATAATATAATATAATTATACATTAATATAATTATATATTGTATTAATTATATATTATAAGAAAAGAAAAAATGCAACAAGAAAAAAAAAATTTTGTATGGGATGAAGAAAGGTGCGAGTGAGAAAAAGAAAGAAAGCTTCTCACATGCACATATATATAAGGAGGATGTAAAAAAGTGGGATAAATTATATTGAGCTTCAGTATGCTCAAATTGGAAAAAAGGAAGGATTAATGGAGTCTGGCCCTACTCATTAGCCTAAACAGTTAATTGGGTCATTTGATTTGATCGAGAAAAACTTTGTCTTCTCTCGTAGTATTATTCTTAGGGTTTTAGTTATTAACAACCACACCATTCACTGAACTCAAGGAATGCAGAGATGCAAAATGATGTGGAGATCTATAGGTGTAAAATCCAAACTAATATCTCACAATGCAAATGCAACTAAAAAGGTTTCATCTCTATTATCAGTATTCTGAACTTAGCCTTTATCACATTTCTCCTCATCTAAAATTTTAGCTTATTATAATAACATTATAAAATTTTTCTCACACTCATCTCAAAACCCATTTTCAAACTGAATTTGATGCGCATATATATATATATATATATATATATATATATGCACATGCACATATATATAAGGAGGACGTAAAAAAGTGGGATGAATTAGATTGAGTTTTAGTATGCTCAAACTGAAAAGGCAAAAAGGATTTATATATATATATGCACATGCACATATAAGGAGAATGTTAAAAAGTGGGAGACATTATATTGAGTTTTAGTATGCTCAGATTGGAAATGCAACAAGGATGAATGTAGTCTGACCCAACTCACTAACCCAAGCAATTAATTGGGTCATTTGATTTAACTGAGAAAAACCTCGTCTTCTCTTGTCATATTATTCTTAGGGTTTTAACCATTAACAATCACAACATTCATAGAACTCAAAGAATGCAGAGATATAGAGATGATGTGGAGATCCATAAGTGCGAAATCCAAACTACTATCTCATAACTTAAATGCAACAAAAAAGGTTTCATCTTTATTATCAGTATTTTGATCTTCACCTTTGTCACATTTTTCCTCTTTTAAATCTTTTCTAAATCCGTAACTTATTATAATAGCCTTACAAGGTTTTTCTCACACTTGTCTCTAGATCTACTTCAAATTGAATTTGATGCCCTCATATATATATATATACTATAAGAGAAGACAAAATTTTTCTCAGTCAAATCAAATGACTTTAATTAACTGCTTGAATTAGTGGGTTGGGTTGGACTCCATTAATATTTCCTGCCTTTCCAATATGAGTATACTAAAGGTCAATAAAATTCATCTCGCTTTTTTACATATATATATATATATATATATACACACACACACACACTACAAGAGAAGACAAGATTTTTCTCAGTCAAATCAAATAACTCAATTAACTGCTAGAATTAGTGGGTTGGACTGAAATCCATTAATCTTTCCTGTCTTTCCAATATGAGTATACTAAAAGTCAATAAAATTCATCTCGCTTTTTTACATCCTTCTTACACGTGTGTGTACATAACAAAAAGGAGCAATTGTTGGAATTTATGATTATTACAGTAGTATAAATGATTATATAACCTTAAGAATAATACTACATGAGAAGATGAGGTTTTTCTTGATCAAATTAAACTGCTTGGGTTAGTGGATTGGGCCGAACTCTAATTATCCTTCTTGCCTTTCTAGTATGAGCATACTAAAACTCAATATAATTCATCGCTTTTTTTTACATCCTCCTTTTATATATATATGTGTGTGTGTGTGTGTGTATAATGAATATTATTACCTACTTTAAAAAAAATTCAATATTTATTCAAATAATTAGCTGAAACTAATTATAAATCATAGAAGTCATTTTCAAATTTTCTTTGAAATAATATAATTATTAGTTTCCTTTCAAAATCTCAAAAGTAATCATTTTTTATATATAAAATAATTAACTCGTTGAACAGATGATAGTTTATTTATCCATATTATGTTTATTTATCCATATTATAATACTCCCAATTTTCTATATCCAAAACAAAATAATTAAAGTTTTCAACCACTATAAAATCAATAATATATACTAACAAAATCATCTATACATTTAACTATGCAATCTACCAATCTTAGTAAATAATGGGTGCAAAGACATCTACTTCCAGCTCAGAGCGTGAATCCCAATCATATGCTTGCAGACATAATGCTTTCAACAGACAAAGTAAAATAGCAAGGTTTGTGTATCACCTAACATCTAAATTGTGAGCACATAAATAACATAACTTAACTGAGAGCATACCTATTTTATCCAACTATAATATTACTCACCTCATAAAATAAAGTACAGATTAACCCTTTTAACTTAAAATTATAATGCAACATTCTTTCTCCAATAAACGCAAAATATGCATATCAGTTTCAGTTTCAATAGAATATAATTTCATATCAAATTATTCCAAAAAAAAAAATTCCAAAATCATACATAAAAGTAATAGAAATCCAATTCTACAATATTGTAAATTTAGCAAATCTCTAGAATTTAAAATCAAAGCAATCATTTCATATATATATATAACCAAAGGGAGTAATTGCTGCCTTTGGTTGTCTCCAACAACGCAAATGCATTTGCAGAAACACCTCTCTATCATTTACACAATCCTTTTGTCTTTGTTCTAAAGATTTACAAAAAGGAAATTCTCGTCAACAGCTTTTCATTTTTCTCCTTTTTTTCTTTTTAGGACACAATGTGACAATCTCTGACCTAAGATAACTCATATCTCAGTACAAAATTTGTCATCCAGAGTATTTATTCACTGCCATTGTTGTCATGTACATATTAACTCAGTCAGCTTCCAGTTCAGCTCCAAATTGATCCAGTCGTGCAGCATCTTCAGCCAAATCCCGAACCAGAGCATGATTAACTAGTCCATCATCCTCACTGGCATGTACCTGTCTACCACCAAACCTGACAGAGACATGCTAAGCATAATCAAATGAAAAACTCCCATTGACCCATAACAATAGTCCATTTCTTTCTCAATATGTGTCAAAAAGAAATGGTGATATAATATGCAAAGTGAGTCATGAAAGTCAGATTCCAATAATGAAGAAATGGCATCCAAGCACGGGAAGCTTTCATTCTATGCATGTAAGGATATCACTATCCTTAAGCTTCCATTTTATGCATGTAAAGATATCACTAGATAATGATATTTTATTGTCACAGATAATAGTCTCAATCACAAAGCATCTGGCATTTTGTTTAATGGATCTTTTTTTCCATCCCACTACATGGATCAGCTGTAGAACTACGTCTCTTACTCTACTTCTCAATCTCAATCCAAAAAGTACATGGAATTGTTAGTAGCACTCGTCTGACGCAATTCAATTGAAATCTAACTGTTCATTGTCAATATCAAATAAGGAATTTACCATCGTCCATTCATCAATTCTATACACTTTTTTGCATCCCTCCTATCCTTAAATTTTACCAACACAACACCTTGAGGATGATTCTCACACACCTGCAAGCAGAACCATACGAGAACATGCAAAATGAGTAAGAACACTTAAATATAGAATAGAAATTATTCTTGTACAAACAACTTGTCATGAATGTTGAAACTGATATTTTTGACAAGAAGAGAACTTCATAGCGGAATACAGCATGAAGGTAAGAAGTACTTTCATAAATGCAATCAAGTTCCTCATTATACACATGGAGGTTCCAGGTAGAACAACAAGATCAATCAAAACGTCAACAATGATAACCAAACATCTAACAGGACACCAGAATATGTCATGAAAGTGTCTGGATTCGTCTCAATTATTTGTCAAATAAGGTTTTGAAAGACTACAAATAAATGGCAAACAACAAAACAAGCAAAAATAATTAATCAAAATGACAGAACAAAGAAATCGTGATGATACCAGGAAAAATCCAAAATAAAGAATAAATAACCATGTACTACTCGTTTTTCAGAGGCTCAGCTGTGTGCTAACAATGGAGAAGCTATAGGGTGAAATGGAAATCAAAAAGTCAACCAATTAAGGGTAATAAAGAAGTATCATATACCAGTGATATAAACATATGATTCAAGAATGTTCCACGGCATGTAAAAAGAAAAAGTTACCAGCTGACACCATATGAGCCAATATTTTTTTTTATTGCAAGACCAGTAAATTAGAGAAAATGAGAAAGCACAATCATGTTTACTCAGCCACTTCATATGATATATATTGAGACAAGGCGCACATATGACATGAGGAAAAACAAAATGCCTGATATTTTCAGTTACCTTGACAGAATCAACTGGACCAAGCTTTACACATTCCTCCTTAACATCCAACTCCAGTTCAGCGCATAAATTCTCGTCAGCCTATTAATATTAGAAGAATCCAAACCATAATTCAGAATTAGAATCAGCAATATCGTAAAATAGAAATGGGTATAAGCAATCCCACTTATTTTTTCAATAAAACAGTTTGTTTTGAATGAAATTAGAATATCAACAACTAAAGAGAGGGAAAAAAAAAAAAAAAAAAAAGGCACAACAATAAAAAGAAAGAGGAAAAAAGGGTTCTTGACCCATATAATCCAGACCTTTGGTCTAGTTTGCAACCATAGTTGATTTGTAGTCAAACTTAAAAAAGCATGTGCTACTATGGCATATAGTTTATTCACAAAAATTTTGTGTAAAACATATTTAAAAAGATGGAGGGAAGGTAGAGAGAGACACAAAGAGAAAACATTCAAATTGTTTCCAAATAATTATTACTCTTACATGTTAAGTAATAAATAGTTTAAACATAAAATAAAAATTTTTGAAAAATCTTTCTCACACTTAAATAAACAATACCAGAAGCTAACACATGACACACACACACACACACACACACATATTAAATCTAACTTTTTAAGTTGCAACTGATATCACTAAAATTTTGTGCCAATCATTGACAAAATTAAAAGATTGACTCAATTGGACCAAATATTTGGAAATTTTTGTTCCATTAGCAGTCCTCCCCCTACCCCCACTGCCGCGCCCGCCCCCCAATCCCTACACCACTATAAGTTCTTTCTCAACATGCTTGAAAGCAGACCCAATTTATAAAACTTGCCAGCATAATCCATGAAGCTTTTACTGCTTGCAATGCTGTAGAGTGTAGGTAAAAGAGATGCATTACCATTACAAGCTCTCAAATTTACTAAATACAAAAGAAATAGCAAAAGTTAAAACATCATGGCAATATACAACGCCTTGAGCACAAGGAAAATTTTAATATATCAACATACAGAAGGTGAAAATAAATAAATATCATTAAGAAAGAACTTGTTTTATCTTCTATAAATGTACCCAATTAATCATTATGATGTCATTCCTCAGCCCAAAGACATTTCAACATGCATTATCAGTCATTGCAATGCATTTCCAAAACAAACCAATCAAAAAAATGTCTGCCAAAAAAATGTATGGTTTAGCCTTACTCTCATTTCAGCAGGAGTGAACATGTGACGAAGAACAACAGTAGCTGGAATTGACACCTTTGCATCATCACGGCCACCTATGCCATTCAAGGAACACATGGTGTCAGCTATCCAAATAGCATCATTTGTTGGCAACTATAGCAAGACTCAAGACAAATGCTTGAATAAAAGCTGAACATATCATGCGTCAAGTAACACAAAGCGAAAAACGAATTTGGAGAATGAAAGAAAGCAGGAAGTATGATTTAATTGATCAAATTCACTAGTATACAGGTAGAAATTTTGGGGTGGAAGAAAAATTGCACTATTTTATGTATATCTGAAAGGGTAAACAATGTCAAGCCAAAAACAAATGTTGGATGCATCCCTGATCTTTACATAGGCACAACAGTGGGTGAGAATATTAAAATATTTTAGCCTTCCATTGCAGGGAGACTACTCCACAATCAAATAAAAATTAGATAGTAGAAAGAACCTAAACCACAGATATGGCAATAATAACAACATAAAAGACTATAATTTCAGAAGAGTGGAAACTAAAGAGGAGGTATGTTAACAAGATATCTTTTTCTGCAATATTTACCAAATTACATTCGACTATGGCACATGATAGAATCAAATCACAAAAGCAATATAAATTACCCAATATTATGTGCATACCAAAATGGAATGCAATTAGATCAAATACCATACTCATTAAATCTGCAATATTTAAGTTTAAGGTGTAAGCATACCCCAACCAAGCATCTTCTCCTCAACATGTTTTAGTTTCTTTTTCTTCTTGTTATCTGCCTTTTTGGGTATAAATCTTTCCCCTGCATTTAGCACAAGTAAGGCTCGTTAGTAAATCAAGATAGCCTCTAATAGGAAGACAGGGAAATAATTGCACAGTACCTGCCATGT
>CATIWR010157777.1:0-30042 GCA_949677035.1 Omphalea diandra | reverse complement strand
ACAATAGAATATAATTTAAATATATATATATATATATATATATATATATATATATATATATATATATATATATATATATATAAATACATAATTTTGCAATATATCATATCATGTTACTTATTAAAATTTTAGATATATTATTAATATATGAATATCAATTTAATATGTTACATTAATTTCACCTAATAATGCACATTAATAATTTAAAATTTTTAAGTGCTAGATTTTAATTTATTTAAACATGAAACTTTACTTTTTTTAACTTAAAACTAAGAAATAGAATAAATTAAATTGAAACGTATCAAATCAATTAGAACGAAAGAACTAAATGCCAATTTTTCTAATCTGATACTTCACCTTTTTAACCCTAGTCCAATCTCGATCTTTCAATGTTAGAGGGACTGATAATTCAATACCAAATTAATATTTTTCAAAATACTAAACTAGATTGAATTGCGTTCAGCCCTATAATATATCAGTAGTTCCTAATTTACATATAGTTAATAACATATCTCCATGTTTTCTCATATATAATACTTATAAACCATCTTGCTTTTAATCAATGGAATATCTTGTGATTAAAAAAGATATTAAACTAAAAAAAATCATTTTATTGAACTATAAAAAAATGATAATAATTCTCAATTGGCAAAGCATTAAAATCACATTTCATTAGTTTAATTGAATTGACTATTTGATAATGGAAATTATTACCATTGTCAATGCTATAATATTTATATCATTTTTATTTTGAAAAATTATAGTTTTTTTTTATCATTGCTTTGTTTATGATTGTTACATTTAAAAATTTCTAATCTTCACAAGTGATATTATCTAATCAGAATAAAAAGCAATAAAAATATAATTTTGAAATATTTATCAATATTTTAAGTTCATGCAAGAGATGTATTTTTAAAATTATTTGAAGAATTTAATTTTATTAATCAACTAATCTTAGGATACTTTTATCAAAATAAGGGGGGGAAAAACCGTTAAAGATCCATACGCTAATTATGAAGTTCATTAAAAACATATAAGGCACTGTTTTATATTTTAAGAAAAGAAATTGCAAAGATCAGCAACAAAATTGTGGTTTAATTAAAACCCATGAACTGATTATTTTGTTGCTGTGAATCTACAGTTTCGAGACATGTGAACTGATTATTTACTCCCAAATTTTGTACTTGTCTTCCCTATTCATAGACATAGACATGAAATTCAGATTCTGTGCCGCATTTTTTTAACGGGGAAAATTACAAAACTTTATTATGTAATTTTTTAATAAATATTTTCTCTATTTTTTAATATATATTATTTAAAATTTTTGTACATATATTAAGAACTATATTTAATAGGTATTATTATACAAATAAAAAAATATATTATTCTTAATTAATTTACATAAATTATTGTACATTTTAAAAAATAATTATTATGAAAGAGATAAATGATAAAATTGAAAAAAATTAATTAATTTTTATAAATAATTGTAAAACATCAAATATTATAAAATAAAATTTTCTCTTTAAAACGACATCTATTTTAGAATAGAGAAAGTATAATTTTATGATTTATTAATTAGCAAAACTCTATCTTATGGTATAATACAATGTTATTTGCAAAGTGATATTAAATTTATAACTTTATTTCATCCATCTAACTTAATACTAGATTTTGTATATTATTTCAATTAATTATTCGTCTAAATTTTGGATATATAATTTATTTACTTTAAATATAGAATTTGTTTTTTTTTTTTTGTTTACTTTCTGTATATATTTGAACAAATTATACAATGATATAAACAAAATTTGTTCAAATATATATAGAAAGTAAAAAAAATAAAATTTTTATTTAGAGTGAAAAGATTATATGCTCATACATAGTTAGTCAAAACAATGTACAAAATATAGAATCAGATCAAATGAATGTAATAAAATTACGAATTTAGTACCACTTTGCAAATAACTTTATACCACATAGTAGAGTTTTACTAATAAATAAATCACATGATCATATTTGTCAAAAAAGAAAACTATAAAATAGAATTTCATACTTTTTCTTTCTAATATTTAAAATGTTTAGAAAAATTTAATAATAAAAAATATTTTTTATTAATAAAAAATAATGTATTTTTTAAAAATGATTTACTTTTTAAAATAAAAATCTTTTTTTCAAAATTTTGACTAATTCAAATAAAATATAAATTTATAAATTCATATTTATTAGTATATATTGGTTATTACCAATCATTTTTAACTGTCAATACTCATTAATAGTTGATGACAATCACTAACAATTAATAAGATTCACACAATGTTTTATTTTTTAGTATATTTTTTATATTAAATAATAAATAATATAAATATAACATATTTATAATCAAATGTTATAATATTATAAATCAAACAAAATTAATAATTTTAATATATTCCAAACAAAAAACTTCTTACAAACACTTTTTAAAAAACATATTTCATAAATAAATTATTTTTTATAAATAAACGAAACGCAATTTCTGTAGTTCTCATTATAGTTTAAATTTCTAATCTCACCCTCTTAAAAATTATTCATATGTAATTATTGAAATCTATGGCACATCAACACCCTCTTTTTAATACATAAAGAGAGATGTCAGCCACCAAAACCAAGGAACGAAATGATGATGACCCACACTACAGATATCATGGTCCATCTAAAAAGTTCGAACCCCATCGGTTGGATAAGGAAGATAATGAAAACCCCAACTAAGATTTCTAGCGTATGAAGCCAGCCAATATACCTTCACATCAACACTCTTTTGATAAAGTCTTCAGCAGTTTTTGAATGTGCACTTTCTCTCCAACATATTTTTTTATTCGTTTCAATATAAATTAAATATTTTAATATACGTATTTTACCACCAATGATATAGATCAGTTTGCATAGAACTATTCTAGTTTAACCCAAAAGTTTCAAATTTGAGTTCTACCTAGGCAGTTTGAGTCATATTCGACTCAAATCTGAATTAATCTCATACTTAAAAGATATAAAGATTTCAGATAGTCTAATAAAAAAAATATTCTAACATGTATTTTTATGATAAAAACATATTCATAAAATAACATTTTAGAAAAAAACACAACTTGCTTTTTATGAGCATTAGTGATTAGTTTTGAAATTTCTATTACGAATTAGTTGGCGATTATTTGTTTAAATGTTTTTTTTATAAGTTTGATATTGATACTAAATATTTTATTATATATTATAGATTAAATTATTTTTTTTATTTACGCATTTGTTAATAAAATTTTATATTGTATATATTATTAATGTATTCCAACATTTTGTGCTTTGCAATACAACATAAATTAAAATTAAAAAAATTAACTTAAGTTTTGTGCAAAGTGTAGTATAAAAATTATAAAATTCTTAATTAAGAATTTTTTTATTGTAATATATTTAATAACATAAAATTTTTAAATTATTTACCCTAAATAATTTTTAAATTTTTTATTATATAATTTAGATAAATGGTTAGTTTTTATTTTTGTACATATTTTCCTTTCATTATGTGTATTTTATTTTAGTAAATTATTTCATAATTTTTCAATTAAGTAATATAATATGATAATACTATATAGCTTCTAATTATTTATTTATCAAAATATTAATTTAAAAAATAATAAATATTTATTGTAAATAATTTTTGAAACTATGCTGATTTATAACTTCATAAAATTATAAGGGGACTCCAATGATAACCCAACGTTATAGGTACAAGTTGCCATTAAAGCTTAATGAAGCCAAGTTTAACGCTACGTGCTCATGGACTACACACTAGAATTGGGTATGGGCTTCTGAGCCCCATTCTAGTGATGCAGTCCATCTTTGTCGAACCAGGTCTGGAATCCTGTAAAATGTTTGGTTGATGGAGCTCAAGCAACCCAAGCAATGACTTAAAATTGAGCATTAAAGGAATCGGAACTTAGATCAAAATATATGATTTATATCTCTATATTACTTCAAATTATGAATTTTAAATGCCAATTAAATCTTAAACTTGAATTTGTACGAGTTTTAATTTGATATCAGTGAAATTTTAACTTTTTAATGATAATCTGTCAAATAGAATATATATATATATATATAGAGAGAGAGAGAGAGAGAGCTCAAACAAGAAAACCAAATGCAATTTGAATTTTAGTCAAATTTCACATCTTAATTTGAGTTAAATCTAAAACAAAGAGAACACTACATTGATTTGCCCAAAATTTCCAGGTTGAGCCTCTTGGCAAGCCAACTTTGTGTAGACAGACTCGGATCAGGTAGTAGGTCCTAATATTTCACTAAGCCCAGCCCAATATACATATTATTGGGTTGTTATATTATAAACCCCCCGTCTACATAACAATATGATCGTTCATCACACATGTCATGCAAAAAAAAAATGTGTGCCTTTTTTCTCTTTGTCATATATATATATATATATATATATTCTGTTGTACATTTTTTTATCTTGTTTTATTTTTTTTCTTTCTCTAATAAATGAGATTTTTATTCTACAAAAATTAATTTAGATATATATAATTTATTTAATCTAATGAATATTTATTTTGTGTTATACATAATATCAAAATATAAAATAAAATTTATAAAAAATAGTATAATAATAAGAAAAGTATAATTGTGTTAAAATCTTCAATTAAAAATAAAAGAATACAATAATTTATGATTAATTATAATATATTTTATATTTTTTATATAAATTCTATAGTCTTTTTTCAATTTTAATATCATAAAAAAATCGATAATATCAAAATGTTAGTCAAATACTATAAGTACATTAGTATTTGCCTATAAGTTTATTAAAATTTATCTATAATTCGTTACAAATAAACTCTAGATTCATTAATATTTGTACATATATATTCATTACAAATTAACTCTAGATTCATTAGTATTTATCTATAACTTCATTAGAACTTATTTACATGTTAACTCTAGGTTTATTACAAATAAACATGGTTCCAAATGAACTCTAGGTTTATTAGTATTTGTATACAAGTTCATTAAAACTTACTTACAAGTTCATTACAAATCAACTCTAGATTTATTAGTTTTTATTTACAAGTTTATTAAAATTTACTTACAGGTTCATTACAAATAAACTGGTCTTCTATAATATAAGTTTATTAATAGAAATTAATCTATAATATAAATTAATATAATATTTAATATAATTAATTAATATGATAGTATAATTTATATATAATTATGTATAAGAATATAGATTATATAATTATAGCAATATAATATAATTATATATGATATATAAAATTATAATATATAAAAACACACATAAATCTCAATTATAAAAAACAATTAAAGAAAAAAAAAAGAAAGAAAGTTGTGAAGAAGTGATGTCGTCCATAATACTATATTGAGGCTCGCGTCTTTTTCTTTTTATTTCTTTTGCACGTCATAAACTCATTGTCTATATTACTATAGTACTATATGAACAATGACCCATGATATAATTTATCATATATTGTTAATCCACAAACATGGAAAAGGAGATATTTTAATGGGGGCTAAATACAACACAAGGGATGATAAACTATCCAATGATAAAAAGCTGTTTATTTGTTTTTCTGCTTTATCATGACATTTTATAATTTTTTCCATATCCATGTTCAATGCGTATTGTATAAATCTCCTCTTATAGATATTTTACCATATTACATGATAAACTCAATCCATTAAAGAATTTTTCATATATTAAAGATAGCAATTTGCTAGCCTTCGATTGGAGTTCTCAGTCCTGAATCTTGTGGAAGTGATTTTAGCTCTGATTCATTCTACCCTATTCCTTAATTTCAGTTTTGCTACTGAATTCATAAAAAGTTACTATTCTTATATAACTTCTTAACATATTCAAATTTAAAATCATAAAAAATAGATGTTAATTCTCTTGTGACTTGAACTAATTAGATTGCGTTATGTACTGAACTAGTAGCAATTAGTTTTAGATATACGTACATTTCTCTCTCTTTCTCTCTCAGATTCTTCTATTTTTCACTCTTGGAGGAGCCATTTCTTGATCAGAAATTCACCCCCATTTCTAAGTTTATTACACATTTTTGTTAGTTTTTACTTTAAGTAAAGATTATTTATCAGATTTGAGTAATTTTTTTGTTAGATATGAAAGTAATCTTTTAGTTTCTTTTTTTCAGTGTTCATCAAGAGTGGTTTTCAGTTGTCTTTGCTTCCTTGATATAGGCCTTTCGTGTTTGGTGTGCTTTTTTTTTTTTTGGTGAGATAGGACCCACTACATAATCAATAACTGAGCAGTTGGCACAAAAAGAGTCCAATTCCAAAGTTGGAAAGGATATGTTTGCTGCTGTGTAAGTAAAAAAAGTTACGCTTTCAGTTAAAGCCACATCTGTGAACACCAAAATAAAGCACTCACCAATCACATCTTCCCGCGTCAACAATTTTGACCATCCATCTATCAATAATGAATTTAGTCTACTCCATAATAATTAACTTTACCCTACCTATCTATGTATGTATGCATCCTCATGAAGTCCATTTTCCATATTATTATTCATGTATGGGTTAACATTATGATCTACCCAATACCAAAGATACTCATTTTCTTTTCATAATAATAGTGTATCATTCTATAAAATAAATTAACTTTAAAATTAATCTATATAAATAAAAAATTTTCATTTTTAAATTTAACTATTAACATTATTTTATAAAATATTATATTTTTAAATTCATCAGATTAATAAATAAGATATATACCTTTACATATTCAAAAAATATTTAATATTAATTAACATATAAGTCCATCAGAAGATATTTTTAACATATATATGATCTCTTCTTGGTAAATCTAACAAGAAAAAGTCTCTTTCAATTGTTTTGTTTACTAAAGGGCATAATTGAAAATATATTATATATTTTTCCTCCTTTCCTCCCATATTTGGTTATCCAAATAAGGAAATTTCTTTCTTATTTTCTTTCCCCTCCTTTTTATCCAAACATGAGAAGAAAAAATAAAATTTATTTTTCCTCTTTATTTTTCTTTCCCCTTATAAAATTTTGCCAAACACAGGGTTAAAGAAAAGGAGTCCAAATTTAACATTAGAAAGGCCTTTGGTGGGACCAACAAAAGTGATTCTTTTGGAGAGGAAGGGTTTTACCTTTTGGGTCATTTGTTAGACTTGGAATTGGATGGCACCCATATTTTCCTTTCTTCCTTAAAGTGGGTGTGGCTTCAAATCAAACGTGAGGTTGAGAATGAAATTTGCTTCTATCTTTTTCTTGGTGCTCCATATCCTCTTCCCAACCTTTTGTGGACCCACTTTATTTTTTTTTTTTGTAGAATCAAACTAACAAATCTACCACTAGGTATCTTCATTTTCATGGAGTCCATAAATTATTTGGACACTATAACGTGTTGGCTAGGTCCGCAATTTGTCATCAATCTTCTCTATAATTATGGGTTTTGGAGAATTCGTACCATATTTTATAACGTTGATTATGACCTTTTATTCTTATCTCTTTGAATTTGTCGTATGAATTTTCAATATAACCCATGATTCAAGCTGGCAAATTGAGTTTGCAAGATTTTATGTTTGAAATGCTATATTATGATTTATTTTAAATCAAATACTTTCACCTCTAGATTATATTATATTATAGCAATTTTTTTTTTTACTTTCAAATATTATATTAATAGTGTAAATGATCTCTATTCTAGTGGTGAAATGGTGATATCACAAATTTCGAATTTAATTCTTATTAATAATGAGGCTATTTATATGAAAGTATTTAATCACATTATATCTTTCAAAAAAAAAATTATATTGACAGTGTGTTTGTCAAACCAATTATTTAATACACAATACAAGGGATTAAAATTTTTGTATAAAATTACTTAATTAAAATAATTATAAAATAAAAATAAAAAATTATTAAGAGAAAACTATAAACAAGTAACTAAAAATATAATATTAAAAATAATTTTTAGATATTATTTACTTAAGCATAAATTTTACATAAATGTTTTTTAAATCATATATTAAATTATAGCCATGTAAAAATATAAATTATTGACTAATTATCATTAATTTTAGTCTCATATTCAAATTTAGATGAGTAATTATCATTTGTCAGTTAATTATTTATTTGACATTTCTCAAACTAACTATTTGACACAAAAAAAATTAAAATTTTCATATAAAATTATATAATTAAGAATAATTATAAAAAAAATCATTAAAAGAAACTACAAAATAGACAAATAAAATACAAAATAGGCAACTAAAAAATAAAAGGATATGAATTAATTTTCATATATTATCTATTTTAGAAATAAGTATTATTATTAATCATATATTTTATATAAATATTTTTCAACAGATTTTCAATAATATATTAAATTATAATTATGTAAACTCGGACTATCAATTAGTTATAATTAAAATATAATTTCAAAATTTAAATATTAATGGTTTAAATTTTAATACTAGAATAATTTGGCTTTCCAGTCATTTGACCACAATCACTAATTCAAAACAATTCCTTAATTCTTAAATTTATTTTCAATTGAATCATGTTTAAAGTTATATCATATAAAAAAAAATTTTAATTTGATTTGTGAAATTACATAAAATTAAAAAAAAAAAAACTATGTCTACTTGTTTTCTGTTTTTAGTTTTTAGATTATATTTGAAAAGAAAAAACTGTTTATTTGAGATAAAAATTTAATAATATCGACACATAAGCGATTAAAATAATTTTCATATATTATATGTTTTAAAAATAAATATTATTTATTTAATCGCATGTTTTATATAAATATTTTATTTTATAAATATTTTAAATATATTTAAAATTATATATTAAATTATAATATTATATAAAGTGAATTATCAACTAATTATAATTTAACTATTAGAGGTTCAAATTTTACTACTAAAGTGTTCGGCTTTCTAATCATTTGACCACAATCACTCATTCAAACAATTCCTTAATTCTTAAAATTGATTTTTTTCAACTATTATAAGTTAAATCATTTCTACTTTTTTTTTTTCAAATTAAATCATATAAGAAAAATATTTTCAATTTGATTTGTAAAATTAAATTAGGTCTGAAAAGAGCTATGTTTAATTCTTTTTTTTTTTTTTTTGTAGTTTTTGGTTTATATCTTCCGATAAATAAAAAAGAAAAGAAATATTTTGCTGGTAAAGAAAACTAGGAAAGCATTTTTTTTTTTTTTAAAAAAAACTAACTAAACGAGACCTAAACAGTCAAATAGAACCTGCGTATGATGTAATACATACATTTATTTGACATGCAACTAAATTGGGATGGAAATTATTTTATATTGGCATAACTCTGATTCATTATATTTGAAATTATTAAATTTAAAATCAATAGTTAAATTTTATTAATTTTAAAAAAACTCAACCATTTAATTTAAAATGAATTATTTAAATTTAGAAACATAATGTATTATGGTTGTCTAAACATGAAGGATCTAAATCCACTAAATTAATATTCTAAAATAAATCCATACCCCATATAAAAAGAGGCAAACATCACATTTTTTTTGTGTCACCATTTTGCCCCTTATAGATATTTAAAATTACATTCATATCGTTTTATGATTACTGTTGTTAGCATATTCTCCTTTTCCTGTTTTTTCTTCACGTGTCAACAGATCAAGACAAATTTATCAATCTTATTATTATTAAACTCCTCTAGACATATCTTTTAATTATATGAATTTCGTTATTTGCAAATTTCTTTTTTTTTTATTTAGTAATATTTATATTTTTAATATGTATACATATATCTATACCAAAGAACATAATAAGATGTATAAATGACTGACGCATTTTTTTAGTTTTTCTATTTTTTAATTAAAAAAATTGTCATTATATTTATTTTTCTTCTCTATCGCCCAGCTTGTTTAATTATGTTACAAACTTACCATTTACTTAGTTTGCCTTTTTTTCTTTACTTTTTCTTGATATTTACTGACTATTTATTGTATTATACTATAATATATATTATTTTTTTTATCTATTAACTGCATATCTACTGCTGTATAGAAGTTCTACAAAATTTATTTTCTTTAAAATTAATATTATTTTATGTTATATATTAAATATTATAAAATTATTTATTTATCTTATTATATTGAGTATCTCAAAAAAAAAATATAATTAATTATAAATATTAATTGTGAGTGAGTTGTAATGAGGATGTCTGGGAACTCATAACATTCCATATTGAGAGAAGTGTTTGGTTGCACACAAAAAGGCGTTCCATATTGGCGGGACAGAATGAAATGATTTATGTGACCTAAATGCAAAGTATTAAAATACTTAACTTAGTCTGTTTTTGACAGCTGTTGTTTACATATTAGATGGGATAGTTCCGGGATTAGATAATTATACAATTTGTTAAATTTATTAAAAATAATTAATTATAATTAAAAATAAATGTTATAATTAATTAATACAATATTCACATTAAATATTAACTAAAAATTTAATCATACACATATTTTTTTGAGAATAATAAAAAATATTTTCATTTATAAAAAGTTATATGATATTTATAAAAAAAATTAATCATATGATTTAGAGTACCAATATAAAATCCAACCTTTATTACTAACAATTGCACAAACTTTGAATTATGATTCTATTTTTATTATTAATGTTTTTTATGACTCTATATTATATTAATTATAGAGATCTCATAAAATATGATATTAAAGCGCGGTATCAACTCAAAATATTTATTAAATATAATGTTATAACATGACGAGAATTAAAATTTATATAATATGATAGAATAAATTGAAAGATAATATTGAATAGTATATCATCATATATTATTAAATAATCAATTTTAATCCAATAAAACTATTAAAAAATGAAAACTTTTATCAAAGGAGATATAACAAATTTAATATAAAAATTCATAAAATAGAGACAATAAAATATAAACTAACAAATAAAATAAAATAATTAATTCTATTAAAAAATAAAAATAAATAGAAAATAAGTTCACACAATAGAAGATACTAGTGATAACCCAAAATTACTAGAAAAAGAAGTTATTTTTCAAGAAAAAAAAAAAAAAAGCATATGATAATGTCTTTTTAAAAAAAAAAAAAAATTATACGCACATACTTTATCTATATTAGAATGTTGCTTTAGGGACACATTGATTTGAAATTGACGTCAATGATTGCAGTAACTATTCCCCTACAGACATGTCTATCTGTTATTTATCCATGCCAAGTAGCCGACATTAGCATATGATAAGAAATTAAATAGATCGAATTATTTAAAAGATAATTGAAACATTGAACCCTTCTCCAATTTGGGAACACAGTTGGACCAATATGGCACTATTATTAGCCAGAACAACAAAGTGCCCTCAACCATTTCCTTATTCCTATTCTTTTGATGAATATTACCAATACCACCGCCATTAACATTTCTTCGTTTATTGCTTCACTTTCTTCACATGTTAGTATCGGCATTGTAAATTTAAATAAATAGTATAAAATTTATCTAAATCAATTAATATTATATGTTGTGTAGTAATAATCTATATATATATATATATTTTAATAATTCTAGTTAAATTAATAAATTTTGTTTATTGTAATAGTCAATAAAAAAAATTAACGTCAAAGATCCTCTATCCTTGTGAGAATTATTCCATCACTTCTAAAAAGATTGTCAACTTGAATTTTTATATTATTTTAAAAAATATTTTTAATATTTTATTAATTCATTGTCTATAGTGCATTTTTTTATACTTTTAATGATTTTTAATGAAAAAATAAAATATATTTAATTTAATAATTAATAAAAATAAATTTAAATTTTAAAAATATAAATATTTTTAATTTAATAAAAATAGATATGAATATTGAAACATTTTAAAAAAATAGTAAGTAGTTTTTTTTTTTTTTGGGGGAACGAAAGAATGTTTACTATTGAATTTGAATATAAAGCTTAAAAAAAAAAGGGAAAAAAATAGGGGGTGGGGCCAGATGGCAAAAGGCATTGAAGCGGCGTAAAAGGCCAGCCCTCCACCCCACTTCCCCTCCATAAAAGAGAGAGAGAGAGAGAGAGAAAACCTTTACTTTCTCTCGGATGGACCCCATTCCTACATGGGCCTTTTTCGCTTTTGAACGCCTTTTGGCCTTTTCCTTTTCCTTTTTCCTTTCTTACGTCACCTCTCCATCCTTAGCCACTACAAATCTCTTGGTCGCTAGTTTCACAAACTTTGCTGACTCGGATGCCAGCTGGCACCCTATCTCTATTTTCTTTCCCATCTCTCTAATCTTTAATTTTTTTTTTTTTACAACAATACGTTTCAAAATATCGTATTATATCAAATGAATTGTTACTTTCTTAATGGCAAAATCTCTCCTAATTCAGACTTTTTCATTCTATTTATGTTAATTGGATGTTACAAATGGACCCTTTTGCTAAAACAAAAAAAATATAATTTTTTTATATTGGTGAAATATTACTAGTTAATTTATACTTTTTTTGTTGAAATATTTCCCTTTGAAGGAATATCAAATTAAATTATTACTACTAGTATCTTAATTTTAAAGGTACATAAATACAATTAAGATGCCTAGATATCATACAACTGTAATATAATATGCACACAAGTTGCTTTAGTTTGATGTCTTATGTAATGGAATAATAAAAAAAATTACATAACACCCCGTGTTTTTTCGGAAAAACAAAATAATTTTCTTATAAAAAACCAACAAATGGTGAAATTAATAGTATAAATAGTTTGATTGATCTTGATGTATTTTAAAAATGCAAAAATATATTTTCATATTAAATTAATTTTAATAAATTTTACTTGAATTTGAGTTTACACTTCTAATATTTTGATTCCATGAACAATTTTAATATAATTATAATAAAAGTTAATTACTTGTACAGTTTTAACTGTTTAATAAAAAAAATAAAAATTAAGTATGGGAAATGGAAAATGAAGAAATTGAATATTTTTAATAAAAAATAAAAAAGACAAAAAGACTCTGATCGTTCACGTTCTTTGTACTTTTATCATCTGGGACTTTTTCTTGCAAAGGACTTTTACTTGAAGAGGGTTTTTTGTGGGTTTTTAGTGATATACAGAAGAAGAAAAGAGAGAGGAAGGAAGAAGAAAGTAAAAGAGATAGCTTTTCTTTTATATATATAAAAATTTCTCTCGCTTTCTATGCTTCAATATTTTTTCTGACTTCTTTTTGCTATATGGCCACAGTTCTAAAAAACTTTGCAGCAATTATTATTATCATTATTTTGATTCAAGAATGAACGGTGCAGATATGACTCACTCCAAAGATCCAGCTATCAAGCTCTTTGGCCGAAAGATTGCGGTACCTGATACTCAGATTCCGGCCAAACCACCATCTATGGTACAAATATCCATTTCTTGTAATATATATATATATATTCCTGTAAGGGGTTCTTTGCAGATTTTATGGTGTCTAATATTACTGGAATAAAAAGTTAAATACCCATGTTTTAGTATCAAGTTTGGTGGGTTTGTTCAATTTTTTCGGGGTCTTGAAGACTGCAAAGTTCTAAGCTTTGGACCTGTGGTTTTGCTGAATCTTGAGGAATGATCTTCAAGTTTCTGGGTTTTAGGTTTTATGTTGGTTTTTTGGGGCTAATTTGGTTTTCTTATGAAACAACAACAACAGCAAAAATGTCCCTATTTCAGCTTGTCTGGTTCTTGAAACTAATTTAATGGGAATATGTTGTTTCTTGTTGTCTGGGTTTCTTTTCCTTTTTTTGGTTCCTTAACTTGGCTGTGACTTTTGTGGTTAAGAATAAGTGGTGTTGATCATTGTTTCTAAAATTTCTAGCTTTTTTACCGTTCCAAAGGTATTCTGTTTCCTGTGCTGCAGAATACGATTTTTTTCCCTTCTAAAGTTATTTTGTTGCTTGTAGTTTTAATTCTTCTTTGTTTATTTTTTAACATCCTTAATTGAAAGATGCCTAAAAATTGGGTTTCAAGTTTTTTTTTTTTTAAATCTCAGGATTTGTATGTTTGTTTTTATCAGATCGGTACTCTATTTCTGTCTTCCCTTTTTTTTTAATCAATTTATAGAATTCTTCCTTTTGTTTCTTATATCAATTTTTTTTTCCTTTCTTTTATTTTTTGTTTTTTGAAATGTTCGATATTCTTACGAATTTTGAAAATTAACAGATGTTGTTGCTATTTTCATTGAATTTTCAATGAAGATAATGAAATACATGATTTTGTGGCCAGAGTGAATGATGTAATTTTATCATTCCATTGCTGGTAGCAAAAAGAAATCGGCCAACTTAATTTTCTGTTAGCTCACAGCTAATGTATTGCTGCTACCTTTGCAATTTTATTGGCAATCTAGTGGCAGCGATCACAATCCTATGTCCTTGGTATTTGTGTTTTCCTTTGCAAAGTTAAAAGCTGGTCAAATTTCAACCTTGTCCCCCATTATTCCACACTATCAAATTGTTACTTTCTCATTTTTAAAGTATGTTTCTGAGTTGTGAACCTGGTTTAAATGAGGTCAATATGTATCTTACATCTGACATGATGGCTTTAAGCCAAGCTTGTCATAATTTTTGATCCAAATATCATGAAAGAGAAGAAGAAACAGAAGCTAGAGGTCAATCAAAAAGATCTTTCATATATCAGTTTCTGTTCATTGGTTGTAGTTATAAAATTCTTACAATATAAAGACCTTTTTCTTCATAACATTTAAAAGCATTTACATCTTATAATTCCTTGTATGATCTCTAGTGTTGATTCTTTTTCGATCTTTATAAATTTCTTGAGATATTTTTTATGAAGTTTTGTTATAGCATCTATAACCGCCTCCGGTTTAGGTGGACAGCCTGGTAAATAGACATATACAGGAATTAGCTTATTGACTCCCTGAACAGTACTATAAGAATCGGTACTGAACATCCCCCTCGTAATTGTACATGCCCCCATAGCAATCACATATTTTGGTTCAGGCATTTGTTCATATAATCTCACTAAAGAAGGCGTTTCAATTCTGAAATGGAATCTAACCATTTTGTTTTAATTTTAGGACAACTACAATGAAGTTACAAAAGGAGATTCTGATGGTCTTAACAGGGACAACTCTAGAGAGCCAGATAAGAATGCTTCAAGACAAGGTAAAGAAGAAAACCAAAATGCTATGGAAGTCAATGAAGTAAAACTTAAGTCCAAGGAAGACCAGGTAGAGACTAATAGTGCAGAACAAGAGAAAGTTTTCAAGAAACCAGATAAGATCCTACCATGTCCAAGATGTAATAGTTTAGACACAAAGTTTTGTTACTTCAACAACTACAACGTCAACCAACCAAGACATTTCTGCAAGAATTGCCAGAGATACTGGACAGCTGGTGGAACAATGAGGAATGTCCCTATTGGTGCTGGTAGGCGGAAGAATAAGCACTTAGCCTCTCAGTACCGTCAAGTATTAGTATCTTCAGATGGGGTACCTATTACCAGGATGGAGAACTCAGACTCGGCCAATCAACAACTTATATCATCTGTTGAATCTGCAACAACTTTGAGGCCTTCAACAACAGGAAATGGAATGGTTCTAAAATTTGGTACTGAAGCACCACTTTGCGAATCCATGGAGACAGTGCTTAATCTGAAAGACCAAAAGAGATGTGCTGAGATGAGTTCAGTCAATTGTCGAGATAATGTAGAGGAGCCATCCTCATGTGCATCATCCATGACAGCATCCAGTTGCCCGGGAAATGACTTGCCCGAAAGAGTTACACAAAAGGAGCTAGTTGGCTTGCCAGGATCTTCTAATGAAGCCAATGTGCCACAGCCTCTGCCATGTTACCCTGTTCCTCCATTGGTTTTTCCCTGGAACCCAAGATGGAAAAATGCAACTTCCACGGCAGCTGCTCAGAACTCAGCTGGGCAACCTTGCATGCCAAACAGCAACAACTCCAATCAAGTTCAATGGTGCCCTACACCAATATTGGCAGTTCCAGGCTTTTGCCCACCTAGCATTCCTTTACAATTTGTTCCAGCTTCATATTGGGGTTGCATGCCTGTGTGGGCTGCTGGAGCAGGAAATATGTCATTGAGTGGATCTAATGGTTGCCGTTCACCATCTTCCTCAACTAGCACCAGTTGCTGCTCCGGAAATGGCTCACCAAAACTAGGCAAGCATTCTAGAGATTTGAATCCTGTGGATGAAGAGAAAGGAGAGAAGTCTATATTAGTTCCTAAGACACTAAGAATTGATGATCCAAATGAGGCTTCAAAGAGTCGTTTATGGGCCACGTTAGGTCTTAAACTTGATCAGAAGAATCCTGTATCAAAAGGTACTGTCTTCAAAACTTTAGAAAACAAAGCAGAAGCTAAGGGCCATGCATCAGACGCTACTCATATATTGGAAGCAAATCCAGCGGCTCTTTCTCGTTCTCATACATTCCAAGAGAGAAGCTAGAGCTGAAATTTTCTACAATGAACTTCTGTCATGCAACCTTTTGCTATGCATATTGCAGGGACTTGTATTCTGCAGAGAAAATGTAGCATCAGCATTCTTTCAGAACTTGTGCTTACACACTAAATTCTATTTCATTGAAGTCTGAAGAAACAAGTCCGTGACTCTGTTGGTGACGTGTCTTCCAAAGGGTTCACCTTGTAAATATTTGAGGATCTTTAGCGAGTGTTTTTATGGTCTGCGGCCTGTCATAGGTTTCAGTTCATACACATGCTTCTTTTCATGTTGAGTTACCAGAAAAATAAGAGGAAGTTCTGCTGAATGTTGTATCTATAATTTAAAATCATGCTCAATACAAGGCTAACCCATGTTTTGCGAAGTTCTGATATTTGAGCATTTGATTGCTACACGTCAATCATAAAATCTGGAAGTGTATTTCTTGACGTTCTTGTTTTCATTTTTGATTGTCGAACTCTTTTGTGGGCGCATTTATCTGAAAGTATGTTCAGCTGTTTCATGAATGAGTGCATTCTGGGTCATATCAATTGCAGCCTTGATTGAATTAAGAGATGAAGATGCAGAAGTGCTCTTATTTTTGGTGAATGATTCTTGTTCTCATGGGGCTTTATCATTTATTTTAGTGGTTGCTTGCAAGTGTATCTTTGGCTTTGTTTATGAGCTGTCCGATAATACTGCTTTCCAGGTGGAAATTTTAGAGCTCATGCATGAGAAATCTTTGTGCTTAAGGTTGGTATCTAGGAGTTGCCACCAGGTAAGTAAAATCAGGAAGCAACTTGGCAATTGCTGCTTTAGTTGAGAAATATTACATGTGTATTCAATAATGTTTTGCCTCCCGGTAATAGCTAGTATTGGATCTTCAATCAAGTCATGGAACATTTTTGGGCTGATAAAAGCTGAGTTACTTATGGGAGTCAGAATTTCCAACGGAGAAACCTTTAAGAAGTGGTCAGTAAACTTTTTCTATTTCTCATCTTTTATTTTTCTTTCATTCTTCTCTTTTTAAGCTAATCCTACTGCTAACTATAAGTCATGTCTAAGCATAAAGCTTATGTATAAACCTTTGCTTATGTCCCTCTTCTTTTTCCAGGAAAAGGGTTCTCTTCCTTAGGCAGGAATCATTCACCACTCTTAAGGAATATCTCTTTTGGGTTTATCTTCTTTCCAAGAAAGTCTTGAAGAGTTTCCAAAGATAAAGCAGTAGAACCTTTCTTATGATCATTAAAGAGATAAAAAGTAAGATTCAAATTCTTGCTTTCGAAGCCTTTAGAAAAATATTGTTAGGGACATGCATGATGCTTGCCTCTTTATGGCCTGTTTCATAATATTATTTTCAGAGTACGAATGAATTAAATATGTGTAACTGTGAAGATGAGTAGGGCTTATACTCTTTTTGGATCTTTTTGGAAAGGTATTCTGTATTCTTCCCACAACGGTGCTGATTGCAACTTGAAACAAATTGATAGCTAATAGCATATGACATTAGCCTTCTGCTTTGCTCTGTCTGTCACTGCAACTTTGAATTTGGATTTGCTACTGAAAACTGGCATAGAGATGAGCCTTTTGCTTTGTTATATCACATCTTGTCTCTGCAACTTAAATTGACGTTTCTTTCTTTATTTATTTATTTTGCAGTTGTAATACGTTATTAGTTTGAAGTAGAAAGGGGAAGAGAAGAACCAATACCACTTCAAGACGTCTTGACTTTTGTATTTCAACTAATTTATTACGGTAAAATAGTTTCTATTAAAAACCAATACGTATAGAAACAAAGACATAATCAGTATTACGGAAGGGGATTTTGGTGTTCAATTGTTGATTTCAGTAATTATAAGAGAGTGATGGTGTAATTCTTTTTTTTTTTTTTTCCCCTTATGTGGGTTTGATCCTCCACTGTATAAAACGATTATTTTTATTATATTTCTGATATATGAGATTTTTGTAAATTTTAATTCTTACCCATAATTGCATTATGTTATAACTATACCCTATCAACTCTATTAAATATATATAAGTTTCAAAATTTGATAGAATACATAAATTAAATTATTTACAAAAGTATTCTTCTTTTATTCATTGTTTTTCTATATTTAGCCTTCAATTTAAAGTTTTGTTATTTTACAATTCTTTTAAAGTAGTATTAATAATTTACAAAATAATCTAATAATATTTTTTCGGGTTCTCTCGTAAATATTTGATTTTTTCATTTTAAAATAGTTCCCACAAAAATATATAAAATCAGATTCTGCTTGATTTTATTTTCAAAGTTCAATACATGGTATTAAAAATTGAATGTTTGTATATATTCAGTTTCAAATTTAGCTGCAATGAGGATTAACGCGAAATATTGAGTGTAAATTTGCAAAATTAAAACAATTAACCCTACATTATTTGTATATAAGATATATGTTCAAAATGCAAACTAAGTTCTATATAAAATTAATATACTTGTAATTTTTCATTTTATTAATTCTAATCATCTTAAATGAATTAATTAATTTATATATATCGCTTTTAGCAAGTCATCATAATACTGTTTTTTTTTTTTCATTTATAAACATTTAAATGACTTTCTCATATAAATACTATTGTAGAACTAATTGTAAATAATCAAAATTACAAATTTTATATTTCAACTAAATTCTTATATATTCATACCATGTTCATTAGACGTTGTTTGACAAGCCTATAAAATAGTTTAATGATTTACAATGTCATTAAATTAGTGTCATATATAAAATGTAATAATTAATTTGTTAATAATATGATGTGAGAAATTTTGAGATATTGAGTTAATTATTATATTTATAAAATTCATTTGGATTACATGGAGTACTAATTAATCAAACATGTCAAGAGTTATTTATTTATTGGTTTCCTTGTCTACAGAATGCATTGCTCAAAAATAGCTATATTGTTGTTTTTTCTAAGGGGTTAATATTGTGGTAATAAGAATGAACATATATATATATATGGAGAGAGAGAGAGAGAGAGAGAGACAGAGAGAGAGAGAGACAGAGTTCATTTATTGATTTATCGTAGAAGGGGAAGATGAAAGATCTTAGCACAAACATATAATGCAAGAACTAAATACTGTTATTGACCATACAAACAAACTAGCAAAATTTAGTGTGAAGGACCTACCTGAACAATCTTTAGCTAATAAAGGAAAACAAGTAATGGCAATGCCTTCACATCCAGAAGCAATTTATGAACTAACAGAACATTATTTCTGTCTAAGAACTTGAAAACAAAACAGGTTTCATTGATTATGTTGAAATGATAACAAGGACATTTCCAGGGAAAACAATAAGAACTTGAACAAGGAAAAAAAAAAGAAAACACACGAGGGAAAGTTGGAAACTCTATGGATTATGATGGAGATGGAAGGGTTAGTAATATAGTTGTTATGGCATTCTCCTTTGTTATCGTTGCGGTTGTTATTGTTGGCTTTGCTACATCAATCAGACCTATGACTGGTGACACCATGATGCCAACACCTCCTCATATAACACCACAACCACCACCCAGATCATCAACATCATCGAAATCCGTAGTACATTCTCATTCACTAACACTGGAAGCCATTTGTTCGCAGACTGATTATGTCTCCACTTGCAAAAGTTCTTTGGCTTGTGTTTCGAACAAAAAGAATATGACAATACAGGACTATGCTAGAGCTGCAATAGCGGTGGCGATTGGACATATTGATGGAGTCAAAGAATTATCAAAACGCCTTGCTCGAAAACTCAAAATGACAAGCGATAATCAGGCTCTCAATGATTGTTCTGAAATGATAGCATTAGGACTTGATGATCTTGAGGTTGCAATTTCAGTGGTATCGACCTTCTCCAACTTGTCCCATTATCAAATCGAGGATGTCAAGAACTTGCTGAGCGCTGTTCTTGCATACCAACAATCGTGCCGTGATGGACTCAAGGATCCAAAGATCAAATTAACCATAAGCAATGCCCTTGTGAATCCCGAACAAACAGTCAGCAATGCCTTGGCTCTTGTTGATTCAGTCTTCAAGAGCGAGACTCCATCCAATGGTAAATCTCGGATACTGCTTGGCGACGATCAGGGTTATCCTTCCTGGCTTTCGTTTGCGAAACGAAAACTGATGGGGTCTTACGACAATGGTGAGTTGCAGCCTGATGCCATAGTGGCTGCTCATGGAACTGGGGGATTCAAAACCATTGGAGAAGCTCTGGAAGCATATAAATTGAATAGCAATGGATGGTATGTTATATACGTAAAGGCTGGAGTCTACAATGAGAATGTACTCATTTCTAAGAGTCAAACAAATGTATACATTTATGGTGATGGGATTGATAGAACCCTCGTTTATGGATCAAAACATACCACAGAAGGATTTCCAGCATATCGGACAGCTATTTTTGGTAGGTACCCAAAAAACATCTAATATGACATGATAAAAATACGTGTTGAAAATTAAAATATCTAAACTTCAACTTCTTAATTAAAATCATAATCTTTTATTATTAAGATGTTTTATAGAGAATATTTTTAAAGAAATTGGCATATGACACATGTGATTCAAATGTTATTTTAGAAAATTCCTCAAAATCAAAATGTTAGACTTATATAAAAAATCACAAATTAATCTTCATGACTTGGATGTCCCATGAAATCCAGGATAATGACACCAAGAGTACAGGATCTGATGAAGTTTCTTCTCTAACTGCAGCTGTGCTAGGAAATGGATTTGTGTTGCAAGTCAATTACCATTCAAAACAGGGCTAAACCAGGGAAAGAATCAGTAGCTCTAAGGGTACAAGCAGATAAAACAGCCATCTTCAATTGCAAAATAGAAGGATGTGAACGCACATTATATGCATTGGCACACCGACAATTCTACTGCGAATGTGTGATAACAGGTTCCCAAGATTTCATCTATGGAGACTCATCGACAGTGATACAAAAATCTCTCATTCTTGTAAGAGGAGAAGGGCTACAACCACGAAGACCTAAAACATACAGCACAATAATAGTGCAAGGAAGGACAGAGAGAAGGGAGACAACAGGTTTCGTATTGCAAGAATGCACTATCATTGGAGAACAAGAATGGAAGAACGATCAGAAGACTCTGACATACTTAGGCCGGCCGGGAGGAAGATATTCAAGAACTGTCATCCTCAAAACTTACATGGGAAATTTGATTAATCCTGAAGGGTGGAAAATAGTGTCTAATGGGAGCCAAGAAAATAATGTGTTGTTTGCCGAATATGAAAACCATGGACCTGGAGCTAGCATTACAAGAAGGATCAAATGGGAAGGGTATAAGATCATTACTAGCGAACTTGATGCAGAAAAATATACTCCAGGTAATTTTATTCAGGGGAATTTATGGTTGGATCGGACAGGAGTGCCTTTCAGGGCGGGGGTTATATGATGCATGGAAATATAATGCATACTAACATAAGGAGAGAATATAAAACTAGCTTTGTATACGTAATGCTTCTAACAAGAAACAAAATGCTGCCGTATATTGCATATACGGAGAACAGATTTCTTTTTGTGACTAGGGATAATGATTTTTTTTTAAAAAAAAAAACTTCTATTCATTTAGCTCTTATATATATATATATATAAAGTCAAAGCAAAAATTAACCAAAATGATGATGTGATAACTTATTGTTGATAGTATTGTTCAACCAATTTATTATCACTATTTTTATTCATTCATTCATTTTTAGTATTTAAATCTTAAAATAAATATTAATTAAACATTATCATAGTATCGTAATTAATTATTAAATTTTATTTTTTATTTTTATTTATTTATTTTAATTCAATTAGAAATTATGATTATTTGTTTATTATATTTTAATAAAAATTCGTAACATAAAATTTAATCTTATATATTAATTCAATTACGAATTATGATTATGTATGTATTATATTTTAATAAAAGTTTGTAACATAAAATTTAATTTTATATATTTTTATAAAAATAAATGTTTATATATTAATAAAATAATACAAAAATAGTCAAAACTCTACAATCCAATACTAATACAATAATAACTACTATGTTCAAAAGTAACAAATAGATATTAAAAAAATTAAATAGACACTCTAAATAATAAAAAAATACATCAAAATTTCACTTTACTAAATATATTTCTTGATATTAAAATTTTATTTTAATATTATTAAATAAATATAATAAATAATAATATCTCTAAAAAATATATATAATTTTACTTCAAAATTTTAAAAAATTCAAAAATAGCTTCAAATAGCGAAGTGCGGAAAACCAACTAGTTTGAAACAAATTTGGGATTCAATTAAACCAAAAACTTACTTTTCTTTTTAATGTGGAACTATCCCTGGTAAGATTTAAAAAATTACAAAATAATTTTATTTTTAAAATTTAATTATATAATTAAAAGTAAATTTTATTATATTATTAAACTAAAATTTTAATAGAATTATCAGAAATAATTTCTTAAAATAATTTCAATTAAAATAATAAAAGTAATTTTTTATTGTGAGCAATATTTTTAATAATGCAATTGAAAACATAAAATATACACTTAAATTTATTTTAACAAAATTTTTTATTATTTAATTTAATTGTTGATGAGTTTCGTATTGATAGATTTTTTTTATTTAGATGTCATATCTTAAAATTATTTTTTTTAATTTTAATTTTGACTATGAAAAAAATTAAAATCATGTTGCTAAATTTCAGTATAACTAACACAATTAGAAATTTTTATACAATTACAAATTCATTCAAGGATTTAATTTTTCTGGGTTATTAAGAAAAAAAAAAAAGAAAAGAAAACTTGAGTCCTTTTATAATGAACTAATTTTTTCTGATATATATATATATATATATATAATTTTGAAGTATAAACAGAGCGTAAAGTAGTAGAAACGTGCCAACTTTTGGTACTGAAGACGATCGTTAAATCAAATTATAAAAAAATAAATAAATCAAGTAAAGAATAAACCCGAGATTCATTGATTTGTTATCTGTTTTCCATGAAAATAAGAAAATACATATATAATAGCTAGTGATTGCCTCCAAAGTGCAAGCCTGTCTCCTTTGGCAGCTCATGCTGTTGATGAAATGAGAAATTCTGGTTCACATCCTCATTTATTTACGTCCTAATTGGTCAATTATTTGAATAGAAAAATGGATACTTAACTTCCAATTTCCAATAAAAAAATTCAGTTTTATGTAAAATTATGTAAAGAAAAATAAGTTAAAATTATATAAAACCCCTCTTAATTAAAAAAAAAAAAAAAAACTCTCTGTTTTAGTCCTCAGGTATTTCCTAAAATTGAATAAGCATCACACCTGAAGCTTGCAGGAGAATTTTCAAATCACCATTGCACTATATAAAAGATTAGCATATCCATATCCTCAACAGAAAGGGAAGACTACATATAGTTTTGAAATGTGAACCAGATGTGATGGGCTCATCTAATTTTACCCAAAAGGGAGTATGCTCAAAATCATTGTTTATTACCATTAGTCTTCATTTCAGGACCTGCCTTACTCTTCTTTATCCACTCTAATAATATCAAAAACATTCAGTTTTTCTTTAGAATAAAAAATTCCTCAACTTGTTCTTTTCTCACTCCAAATATAACAAAAATAAATCCTTTGTTATAGTTTATGTGTCAATTTTTCTCACATTATTACTTCTGATATGGTTCTATAGAAAATATATTCGTCAAGAATGAGATTAATTAATGCTTATTTAGAAAATTATTCAATGCATAATCAGCTTTGTTTTGTTGTATGCACGTATCTTTCTATAGAGCACAGCCGTATGTGTTGGATACTTGAATAATAGCACGTCATGCTGGCTTTTATCCTTCAAACCTGGTCTATAAATACCATCCAAGTAACCTTCAGCTTCGTCTAGCTTAAACCCAAAACTGATACACTTCAAAATTCCTAGCAATCTATAGGCAGAATGCGAATTAAAGTTTCATTTTTATTCTTTCTCTTCGTTCTTCCCCTTGTATTAGCTGTATATGTCCTAATATATATGTGCTACAGGGTTGTGATGCTTCAATCCTTATTGACTCAACAAGACAAAAACAATCGGAAAAAATGCAGAACCAAACCAGATAGTTCGAGGGTACGAGCTAATAGACAAAATCAAGAAGGCCCCAGAGGCTGCCTGCCCCTCAAAGGTTTCTTGTGTAGACATCATAACACTTGCGACAAGAGATGCTGTTGTTCTAGCAGGAGGCCCTAACTATACAGTGCCTACAGGAAGACGCGACGGGCTCGTGTCGAACATCGAAGATGTTGACTTGCCAGAACCATCAGTTACAGTATCTGAAGCATTCCAAGTTTTCAGGCCAAAAGGGCTATCTTTAGCTGACATGGTAACCCTTTTAGGGGCACACACAGTTGGTGTTGTCACTGTAGTTTCTTTTCAGACCGGCTTGGGAATTTTCAAGGAAGTGGAGGTCCTGATCCTACAATGGATCGTAACTTAGCCGCTAATCTCAGCAGGATTTGGGCATCTCGTAACTCTGACCCTGCAGCGTTCTTGGACCAAAGCACAGGTTTTGTATTTGATAATGAGCACTATAAGCAGCTGCTTTTGAAAAGAGGGGTAATGCAGATTGATCAGGAGCTTGCTACGGATCCATCTACTGCGGGAGATGTTTCTAGTTTGGCCACAAAAGGGGTTGCATTCAAGCAGAATTTTGTGAATGCAATGGTAAAGTTGGGGATGACTGAGGTTCTTGTTGGAAATGCTGGAGAAGTTAGGACTAATTGCAGAGTTTTCAATACCAAGAATAGAGCAAATATTCGTCTCAAAAGAACACATAACAGAGGCAACAACAAAAAACGACCAAGGTTTCCTAATTAATTTCTTAAAGAATATGATATGATATGATACATATAGTACGGTTTTATTTTTGTTGTTTCATTCATAATGAAGAAAATATTAATGCATAAATCTCCTTATTATTATTATTATTGTTGTTGTTGTTTCTGCTTCCCCTAACTTATGTATATAAATATGTATATCTGCCTATAATTGTCAGCACCAAAATTGATCTTCTATTCAAGTATCAATATTAAATATTTGAATCTATATAAAAAAGTACTGATGAGACAACATTTATGATAAAAATAGATATGATCTTTTAATAATATTTTAAAATTACCATTATCCTTATTTTAAATAAGAATAATATAATAAAAAAATGGATGATTATTAAACCTTGAATTAAAAAAGGATGTTTTCTATCAAACTACTAAATAATAAGAATTGGCAAATCTATAATTTTTTTACAGAAAAAATAAATAACTATTTATCATTTAGGTTACTTTACTATGATCTTTTATTAACAAGAAATTAAAATTTAAATAGTACTTACTTTGTAAATTCATCGCGTGCATCATACGTGCTAAAATTACTAGGATATATAATAAAGGAAATAAAAATTAATAATTTATATCTTAATTTTCAAATTTTAATGACAAGATTTTTTGGTTTTTAAAGCTGTTGGAAGTTTTATCTTTAAAATTATGATATACTATAATATATTGAGTTTTATACTTCTAGAATTTTTTTGGTAACTTAGAAAAAGTAACATTACTTATAACTCACTAAATTATGAAAACATACATTAAAAGAAAATTATGTATGAACCGATTATAATTTCTTTTATTTTATTATAGGATGATATTAACTAATTTAATTACTAGTTTCAATGGTTTACACTGTACAAAATAATTTTGTTTTTTAAATAAGGGTAATATTATTTTGCCTGCCATGATTTTAAATTCTGCCATTGCCAAAGGTACTAATTTTGTCCTTTAATGTTGCCATGCATACTGTTAGACTCACCAAAATGCTGTTTCCCAGGTGCCTCCTTCACCATTCAATTTCGTAACACTCCACGTTCTTTTGCACATGTCAATAGAAACTCTACAAATTAAGTATCAGAAATTTTACCATTCTCCATTACCGATACGAGGATCAAATCTGCTCCAAACCAATGGTTGAGTAAGAAATCACCTTTAAGTTCTTAAGATTAAAAGCATTTTTGGTATTGCTAAAGATAAAACCTAAAAATAGTACTCCCTTCATTTTACAATATCTATCTTTTTAGAATTGTGCACTTAGATTAAGAAAATAATTAATTAAAAATAATTTCAATTAATATTAATTAATATACTTGTATTCAACTAAAACTTTACAGATATTGTGAAATATATGAAATAAATAACTACCATGTTTTGTAATAGCAATGTCAAACGGACTAAGTATTTCTTTCTCAAAGTTTGCAATCAAGCAATGGGGAAATATTGCAAGAATGAGTTCCTATTCGCAATTGATCTTTACTTATAATGGGACCATTCCCGTTTATTCTTCAACCGCATAATTCCAGGAACAACTAAATAATGAATTGCCGGAACTTCATGAAAAGTGAACGTAATATAACACAACTTCATCATTATTGTCATACGCTTAAATTCTTAATTCGCAAAAATTAAAAAAAAATTGTCTTTCAATGTCTCAAAGCAGTTCTTTAATTTTACTATTTTAATGACCTAACATATTCATAACTCGAAATCATTTGAATATAACTTATCTAAAAAAATAACTTGAAATTGATTTGACCACATCTTTGCACCTCTAAATGTAACGCATTACAAGCTTATTGGTGAAATTACAAGGCTAAGAGGCATTGGAGTTGCTTGAATGTCTAATCATAGTAACTTGTGACAATGGCCATGCACTGCAAGTCTGGATAGGAATAAATAATTAACTTGATGAATTGAAGTTCAGAGAACAATAAGTAGGTGAATTAAGCATACACTAAGCCTGTTTGATAATTATAAAGTCATTAACATTAAGCATGCATATAGAGATTTTGAACACTCACGTGGATGTGCCTGCAGGTGCTACTACACTAATTAAGTACACGATTTCTTTCTTAATATATATATATATATTCCATAATAAAGGGTACGCAACAAAGCTGCAAAGGCAAGGTAAAAGTATAAAAAGTATTTCCTTCTTTTACTAGTTTCTAATGATCTAAAAAACCAGTAGACAGATTGTCTTTTCTGACACATGGTTTCTGTAAATTATACTGAGCCTGGGGAAGCTTCCTATAAAATTAACAACAGAAGAGCAGAAAAATTAAAAACAGAAAAGCCAATCCACTTCTTTTTTTTTTTGGAGCAGGGAATTCCATATATTTTAATTTCATATAATATAATATATAGAGCAGGTAAAATATTGGCCTAAACATATACTGCAAACCAACAAAGAGGAAGCTCCCATTTCTTGATGCAGCTCTAATGCCAATTTATGTTGGTCTTGAAACCTGTGATAAAACACAAAGTCCATTATTTTAATGACTTCTTTGAGGTATGTTCCTGCATGAACTAATTAATAACTAAGATAATTGTAATATATGTATCAGAAAACGAGATACAGAGAGTCAGGAGCTGTCAATTTATAGTATTATATAGTAGTAATACGTACTAACTGTATATTACTGCGAGTAAAACTGAGCTTAGGAACCCTAATGACAGTCATTATTATTTAATTTGCTGATTATCTCAGTGGAATTCCTAACTGTAAACAGCACTTTACGTCTAAACCTTTTTGAATCTTGAACTGAATAAAGTACAATAAAATGATCCCACTATCGGATTCCTTGATTCTTGTGAAAATATTGAAGTGTGAAGTGAAGAGACAGAGTTTTCATGGAATTCAAAAAATTCCCCCATACCTAAAAAAGGTTAAGTGCACTGTTAACCAAATTGGAACAATACTTGAATCCAATCTTGCATTTATCTAGAAAATATATATGCAGAACTCAGATAAAATGAAGATGAGACTAAAAATTATTGATCACTCGGAGCTAATTTTTGAGCTTCTAAACTTCAAATAACCATATAATTATTAGGTTAGTACAACAATATAGTATTGCATGTCTCATAATGCAAGAGGTTCAATCCTGATAACCTCGTCTTCTTAAACAAATTTTCGAATGTACCTAACGCAAAAATTACAAGCCGAATCACAGAGAAAAGAAGATGGAGAGAGATCGAATTCAGAAGATGTTTACCAGGAAGTAGCTTTCACCATGCTGCAAGCTTTGCATTAAAAACCCAAATTCATTAGTAGGCACAGCAATTCCAGACGAATGGACCAACACTACATCTTGACCAAACATTGCTTTCATGTCCAGTGGCCCCCTTGGAACTACTGTTGGCACTCCATTGATAAATACTGTGATGAACCCTGCTGATTCAGCACCGCCATATACGTACAGGTAACAAAATTTATCCTGATTTTCTTAATTGGTGTACAAAATTAAGAAAAAATCCAGATGGATTCCTTTACTATCACTAAATAATTTGTTCATGTATAAAAAAATTCTTAAAAAAAGAGTACAATGAATGAGATACAAGACAATGAATAATTAATAATTGGTTGGCCTAGCTATATTAGAGTAAGGACTTCATGTGGAATTTTTCTAGGTACTGTAACCAGAAGAGAAGAGAGGATGGGAGGGGAGGGGGGGACCATTTTTCTCACTGAAATTAAAGTACAAAATTAGAAATTAATAAAACATTACTGCGGTTCCATCATTAAAAAGTTGGTAGCTAGTTTATTCTGTAACACTGATCTCTCACTCTTATGAAACCTAGACATCTATCATACAAATATTAATATATAAAAAAACCTTGTTTTGTTTTAAAGATTATATGTACCTTCTTGAAATTTTATGATATGTTACAGCTAGTAAACATTAATCAATGCGTTACTATTTTCAAGAAATGAAATATTTTTATTAATTAGAATCTGATTGAGGTTTGAAATCGCCAAAACTTCATATCAAAATTACAGAGGCGACTGAACCAAGTTCACTAGCTTAAGGAAATGGAATCTTAGGGCGTCCAAATGAAAGATGAGTTCGTAGGATACTTGGTATGTAAAAAACAATCAAAGAGAGAAAGAGTCTTCTATATGTATATAGCCATGCAGTTACCTGCAGTTTGGTGGTGCAAATTTGAAGTTTCCGAAGTGCATAAAATTGAAGAAATACCAGAGCTCTGCTGATCTATTTCTTGAAAACCCATTTGAGTAGGGATTCGGAAAAGAGTGTCCACACCATCTTCACCACCGCCACCACCAACAGAACCACAAGAAGAAGCAGAAGACCCTACAAGATAAGAAGGAGACACAGAGAAAGAAGCAGAACTTGCAAACCCGACCATGGAAGATGAGCTACCATATTGAATTGCACCACTACCACCAATAGTAGCTTGTGCTTGTTGATTTCTTTGCTCTTCTTCAGCAAGAGTAGCTTGCATCTGGCGTTGCCGGCGGCGAGATCTTGACCTTCGGTTTTGGAACCAGTAAAAAACATTAGCATCCCCAACAGAACCAAACTTCTCAAGCAGTTTCCTTATTCTTACAGTTTCATCTTTTGGTGGGTTAACC
>CATIWR010157776.1:0-91579 GCA_949677035.1 Omphalea diandra | reverse complement strand
TCCATTTCACGACCTACATCAATAAGAATCTTCCGCCATTCAAGACAAAAATCACCGGACTTACCATATAACGCAAATAGACAAAAATCACAGGACTTACCATATAACGCAAATAATTTCCTTTCCAGAACTAAAATTACGTGATGGAGAATGGAGGAAAGCATACGTTCCAGCCACTATTGCTATTGTCATCAATGCGGCGTTTAAGATTGAAAAAAATAAGAGAAGAAGTAAAATAAAGGTAGAAAATAAAAAGAGAAAATAACTTTACTTTGTTTGGGAAAAGAAAAAAAATAAGAGGAGAAGAAAAATAAATAAATAAAAATTATTGATTCTTTCCTTCGTGACCAAATAAATAAATAAAAATTGTTGATCCTTTCCCCCTTGCCAAGTGGGTTATATGAAAAGATAATCAAGCAACATCTTTAACAAAGTTTTAGGTTGGTTTATTTTGCAAAAAATATTTTTTTGATTAAAAGAAAAATTAAATTATTTTTAAAATTTTGACAAACTAATTCAAATGAAAAATAAATGATATAAATATGTCTTTATTATTATTCATCATCTTTATCTATCAATATCTACCACCAATCATCATCAGTCAGCGATAGTCAAGTGTGAGTCAAGAAATTTTTATTTTTAATATATTTTTATATTAAATGATAAATAAATACAAATATAAAATATTTATAATTTAAATTTTATTATAATCTTATAAATTAAAAGAAAATTAATATTTTTTATAATATATTTTAAACATAAAAAATATATTGTTTCTATTAAGGTAATCTTTCTTAAGCAATTAAATTTATTCAAAGAAACAGTTATAAAATACTATTGGTAATCTTTCTTAAGCAATTACTTCCTCTCTATTGAGAAAATTAAATTATAAAAAAGAAGTATATATTTTTTTTTTTGACTTTGCTCTTTCTTTCAATCTAATAGATTTAAAAATTATATTTTTCTAAAATTATATACTAACTCGTATTTAATTTTAATTTTAAAATAAAATATTTTTTACTTATTCATTTTCTATAATATCATCATTCTTTTGTTTATTTTCATAAATAAATTCTGTATTAATATTAAAAAAATACCAAATATAATCAAAGAGCTACATTACTATTCACCTATCTTTAAACTATATCAATAATTATTCTTTCCATTTTGAGTGGTAATGCACAATCCTATATGTATGTGGATAGAAATAGCTCACGTGTTCAAGATTTTCAAACATTTTGAAAATTAGCGAGATACGAAGCTAAAAGCCAACAAACATTTTGCCAGTCAATTAAATAATTGAGCATTCCAAATATACTACTTATCAACCACCAATCAAACTATGAAATAAAATTTTTATTGGATTTTTGTGTATGTTATGTTATGGGTCCATCACATCTTATCCTTTAGCCAAACTTTCTTTTAGATATATTATTATATATACATATAATTGCTAATATTTAAAGATGCAACTGTGTGAACCCTTTGATTTGTTGCATTGGAAATATCAGACAAATCACCCTGTTTATCTCATGATGGTTTGTTTGGTAACTAATTTTTTTTTTTTTGGATAAATTTGATTTTAGTTGAAATTCAAACTCATAGTCCGATGGACAATTTTAGAACTATTGAACTAATTTTTTTTTTTTTTTTTTACGTATAGCTATATTTAAAAATGTAGATATTGAAAATTTTAATAGAATTAAATTTTCTTTTCATAATTCTCTTATTTGAAAAGTTTATATTTAAATTTATATTTAATTTTAAAAAGAAATGATTTCATAAATTAAATTAGGTCAAAAATTTTGAATAAAATTTATTCTAATTAAAATATTAAATAAAATTACTTTAATACCTTTATAATTTAATTCAACATTATATTTATTTAAGTAAGTGCATTTAAGAAAATAAAATGATCCTAATTTATTATATTATAAATTTATTTTGAATAATCGAATTCTATAAATTTAAAAATTCATTTAAAATAAAATAAATTTATTATTTAAATAATAAATTTTTAGTAATAAATTTTTTTTCTTTTTTTCACTGGAGCCTTATATTTGATTCTCTGTTTTTTTCAATAAAATTTAAGAATAAACGAGATCCACAAGATTTAATTAAAATTTTGTTTTTATTTAAATGCTTAATAAATTAAATATAATTTTTTAAGCAAATGACTATATATAATGAAAATAATTGAACGAAATCCACATAAAATTATATTCAAGTCATGTATCATAATTTAAAATTAATTTACAAATAAACATATAATGTTCAATAATAAAAAATCATTAATGTTCAATAATAAAAAATCATTCATTATAAAAAAAATTGTGTATTATGATAAAAATTTATATTATAAAATTAAAACAGTCTTAATATATGATTTTATCATGATAAAAATCAAATTTATTACAATTATTATAAAATAAAAATAAGTAAAATTATGATGAATTTCTTGTACTTATTTATCGCTTAAAAAATTGTGATAAAAATTTAGTTTAATTACTCAAAAATTCATATCTTTATGTAATTTTAAATTATATTCAAAACTTCTAATTGAGACAATTATATTATAACTTCATAAATTGATTTTAATTATATCTCAAATCAAATATAAAATTTAGTAAAGTGTATTTGGACTTTGTTGTCCCTTATACTTTTTTAATTAGTTCAATTAAGACTAAAATTAAGTTTACAACTTAATTAATATATTACTTTTATTTTTATTCAATTTAATCTTATTTTTACTTAATTAAATTTATTATGTATTTTTGTATTTTAAATTTATACTCAAATTAAAAATTTTAAAATTTAAATTCATAATTCATACAATCTCTCAATCTCTAATTTTTTTTAAAAAAAATTTCACCCAATCTTCTTAAAAAATTAATTTTATATATTAAATAATAAAATTTTAAACTATTCAAATAAAAACTTCTAACAAATATTTAAAAAATCAACCATATGAGTTTAACTAAGATGTTATTTTTATTTTTATTCAATTTAATCTCATTTTTGTATAATTAAATTTATTTTGCATTTCTAGATGATGAATTTTAATTTTATATTTAATTTTAAAATTTAAATTCATAATTCATAAAAACTTTCAATCTCTTCTTAAAAAAATTAATTATTATATTTTAATTAATAATTATTTAAACTATTTAAATAAAAATTTTAAAAATTATTTAAAAATTATTTACATGAACTTAATTAATATGATATTTTTATTTTATATTCAATTTAATCCCTTTTTTGCTTAAATAAATTTATTATATACCTTTATATGAAATTTTTTTAATCTTATATTTAAATCTATAAATTTCTAAATGTTACATTTATAATTCATAAAATCTCTCAATGTCTCATTTAAAATTTTTTTCTCTCATTCTACCCTTAAAAATTTGATTTTGATATTTAAATAATAAATCATTTAAATCATTTAAAAAAATTAAGAAATATTAAAAAAAAATTAACTACATGAGCTTAACTAAGATGATACTTTTATTTTTATTCAATTTCATCTCATTTTTTAATTATTTGAATTTATTATATAGTTTTATTTGATAATTTAATATTTAAATTTAAAATCTAAAAATTTTGAAATTTAAATTTATAATTTATAAATTTGTCAATCTATCATTTAAATTTTTTTTCATTTTCTCTCTTATTTAAATCATTTAAAAAACTTTAAGAAATATTTTAGAAAAATCAATTACATGAGCTTAATTAAGATGATACTTTTTTTATTTAATTTAATCTCATTTTTTAATTAATTAAATTTATTATATATTTTTATTTGATAATTTTATATTTAAATAAAAAATCTAAAAATTGTGAAATTTAAATTCATAATTTATAAAATTTTCAATGTCTCATTTAAAAATTTTTCTTTCATTCTCTCCTAAAAAAATAAATTATATATTTAAATAATAAATTATTTAAAATAAAAATTTTCAAGAAATATTTAAAAAATCAATTACATGATATGAATATGAACATTTTCAAAAAATTTATCTTTAAAATAAAAATTAAGGATTTATTAAATTATTATTTAAATATATAAAAATAAAATTTATAATTTTAAAACATAAAATTAGCATAAAATTGTTTATTTATCAACTAAAATAAAAATAAAATTTATATATTTTTGTGAAAAAAATTTAAATTCAGTAAAAATAAAAATATTATATTAATAGCATTTAAATTTAATTTTAAATTTGATTGAACTAATTAAAAAAATATAAGCGTCAATTGAGTTTAAATATATATTTTATTCAATGTTGATTTTGGCTTGGAGTATAATGGAACTCAATTCATCAAATTATAGTGTAATTAACTCAATTAAAATCATTAGATACAATTAAAAATTCACGAAAATGTTTGAATTTTTTCAAGCATTGAGCCCACAAATTTTTAACTCAAAATTTTTTGTTAAAATAAATTAGCATATAAAATAAATTATGATATACATTTTTGCATGATAATATTTTGTCACAATATAATGTCAACCAAATTACATATAAAGAGAAGTAATATTATCATAATAATATTTGTCACTATATTAAATAATTTAAAAATTATGATAAAATTATTTTATCAAAATAAATAATTTTTATTATTATTAAATAATTTATCATAATAAATAATAAAATTGTAATTGGTACCATGAGTGCATCAACTTAGGCCATGCTGGGCATCGCCATGCTAGTTGGTTGCCCAAACTTTCAACTCCAGATGATCTTACATCCATACTCACCACCATCATATGGATTGTATCGGCACAACATGCAGCAATTAATTTTGGGCAATATCCCTATGGTGGATATGTGCCTATTCGGCCACCATTGGTGCGAAGGCTAATGTCAATGGAACATGATCCTGAGTGTGAGAATTTCCTCAATGATCCAGAGAGGTACTACTTGTCATCATTGCCAAGCTTGCTTCATGCTATATATTACATGTCTGTGCTTGATATACTTTCAACACATGAAGAAGAAGAGGTATATCTTGGCAATAATAAGGAACTTTCAACGTGGTCCAAAGAACCAGAGAGTATCGAGGCATTTTACAAGTTTAAGGTAGATTTGAAGAAAATTGAAAATAAGATTGAGAAAAGAAATGCTGATTCAACTCTTAGGAATAGATGTGGAGCAGGAGTTTCACCATATGAGTTGATCATGCCAAGGTCAGGACCCGGACTTAGTTCTAGGGGGGTGCCATAGCGATATGAAGCGTAGAACTTGACAATATTTTCTCTGGATATTCAGGATTACTAAAAGCAAGATATAAAATTAAAAAAGACATTAAAATAGATGCACATGCATCTTGTCATGCTAGAATTATTATTTGTATATGTCCACAGTTCAAAACAGATGTATAATCTGACATCTGAGATAGAACATTCATAAACTGGAAAAACATGACTGAAAGATAACCAATGAGATGTAACAGGATGCACTGAGGCGATAGATATAGGGGTTGTGACAACAGCAGAGGGAAGTAAATGATGGATAAAAGGGCAGAGAAGAGTAAGCAATTTAAAAGGAATCATGCAGAGGACAATCATAAGAGAGTGAACAGGAAAGGATATATCAGTTTTTCATCTAAACGAGAATCACTTTTAGTTGAATTCAAATTGCTTATAATAATTCCAGCGAGTTAATAAAATATAAAGACTCAAAAATGATATCTATGTTAAAAAATAACAATTGGTTACAGTTCATGCATCCAACAATATGCTTCAAGATTGCTTAAAAAGAAAAAAAGAAAAAAATAATACAGTAGTAGAGATCATAAAAGCAAATATTTATTGCATTTAAGGAAACATAAAAATCATTCATTGGCTGCTTAATAGGTTTCAGAAATGCAAAAGGCAACATATACAGAAAAATTGTAATGCTTTTAACATAATTACAAGTAGATTGACACTACTGAAATGAAATGGAAAAAACTTACCTTCTATGGCTCCAAAAGCAATTCTGAAAAACTCCTGGCAAGAAAAGTAGCATGTGGAAAGCTTAAGATTTACACCAATAGAGACATATACCAAACATGCACTAGTTTACATCTATATTTATATCAGAACTAAGGATTCACTTATTTATATCAGAACTAAGGATTCACTATTACGGTTCCTCAGTTTGGAACACCAATTGAGTGAAAATGATGCTTAAGAAAATACACCCCTCGTAAACATTTAGGAAATTCCCTTTAGAACACTTTGCCAATATCTTCCAAACAATTAATCAAAGAGACTTTTTTTTTCTTTTTATCAAACAACTATAGACATCTGAACCCTCAAAAATCCTCACCATCTGAGCTCAGTTGGCTCATCAGAATATACTGTTCTTCATTTCAAACATTATCAACAAAAACTAAAATAACCATAAAATAAATTTTAGAAGAAAAGAAGGAATTATTCCTTTTATCAATTCAAGTTTAACGGTACCCAACAATTGCCTCGGCAAGTAAATTTTAAAAAAGAAGAAAAAAACCATAAAGCAGGAAAAACAGCTAATTTAATCCATACAAATTCTCAATTTCATGCCATTACTTCACAGTCCAGACCATAACTGTTTAAACCTCACTCTAAAGTAGCAGTGTATATACATTTTGTAATATATCTCCCCAAATTACACCACATACTCAAAAAAAAGTAAAAACCGAAAACTTTTTTTTAACAAAAACTCACATATAATATAATATCAAAAAAAAGAGAGAAGACGCTAATAAATCAATCGTACTTCTCTCTCCAAGAACAAACAAGAAAGAAAACCCACGAGAGAGCCAATAAGATATCGCCAACTGTCTGCCTCAGCCAATCCCAAGCCAACACGTCAACCCTCCTTTCAAAATTAACCCTCCAGAGAGCCATAAAAACATGAAGAACCATACACCCTTTAGCGAAGAAAGACTGAAAATCGCCATCTTTAACGAAAGCGACCATGAATAAAAGAAACCCAATTGCAAATAACAGCAACCCGGAGAAGGAATCGGAGGTACGGATCAGGAGCTGATCAGGTGGGGTGGAACCCATGAGCTTAGTGGCGGTATCGTGGCCATGAATGAAGGTGTATATTCCCTTCATGTGAAACATCATTAGGCTGCCGCTGGTTATGGCGATGAGGGAGTGAAGGATGCAGATCACGGAGAACGCCGGCGACGATGGTGATGATGACATCTGGGTTTTGATCTTGTCTAATCGGACGGTTAGAATTTAATGGGAAGTGTAGGCATGGTGACAGGATTTTGATATTTTTCTTGGTGATGAACACAAACAACGATGAAGAAAGATTCTGTAGCTTGGCAGGATGGTTTAACATCGGAGATTCATTTTTTTCCGAGATAAGGATCCTTTATTTGGGGCCCACTTTACTAAAATCGTATAGAAAAATATTTTGTTACTTTTTAATATGCCAAATTGTTAAATTACTAATAAAACAGTTAATATTTTATATTTTATATTGTATTAAAGTCAATCAATGACTATTTTTATAAAATTGATATTTATGTCTATTAAATCTATAAAAGAAAGAAAGATATTATCTACTAACGATTTAAATAATTAAATTTTTATTTTTTTCTTTTTAAAGTCTAAATTAGTTTTTGTTTTGAATCATAAATAAATAATAAATTATTAATATATTCAATAGTATATTATATGTAAAGTTATAAATATTTTAAATGATTGTTGTATCAAATTATTAATATTATTAAAAAATAATGAGTCAAACAAAGAAAGTAAATTATATATATGTTATAATTTTAAATTTTTATTATAATTTTACTATAAAATTTTATTAGCATTAAAATTAATCTAAATTTTATATACTAATAAATTATGAGATTAGTATATTTTAACTTTTTATCTAAAAAATATTTTTAATATAAAATTTATATTGTATTATAATTATAATTATAATTTTACTTTAATTTTTTATTGTATTCAATTTAGTAGTGGTTTTAAGAGGCTAAAAGATTAAAATAAGAGTTAAATACTTTGAACCATGATTTTGTTTATACTTATACTATTTAGTCATTCACGTAGTATACAAAAATAAAAATATCAAAAATTGAGTAAATCTTTTTAGCTAATGACAAAAGTACTCTCGTGACCTCCAACCTTCTTTTTAGTTTTTATCTCCTTTTATCTTTAATTCAACCAAAGTAAAGATTATAACGTCATTTATATTATTATATTATAAAATCATAATTAATAAATAACCATTAGATTAGGAAAAATTTGTGTTTATCATTGGATTAGCAGGTTATTAGGCGTGAGCAAAAATCTGATCGAACAAAAAAAACCGACGAAACTGTGTTGATTCAGTTTGGTTTGGTTTGATCATTTAATAAAATCGATTTGATTTTATTATAATTTCAAAAAAAAAATTGTTTTTCAGTTTTTTGTTTGATTTTTTAGATAAAAAATTGAAAAAAATTGAATTAACCAAAAGTAATTAATAAATCAAATCAATTTGAATCGAATCATATTTAAAATATATGTAATTTAATTGAAACAAATCAAACCAAATCAAACTTTTATAGGTTTAGTTTATAGACACATAAATTTTAGTTTAATCGATTCGATTAATTTGATTTTTCAAAAATTTTGATTTGGTTCGATTTTAAGTATAAAAATTTGATTTATTAAATTTTAGTAAAAAACTAAACTGAACCGAACTGATCATTTGCTCACCCAACAGGTTATAACCAACAAATAAAAAATAGTTATATTGAATTAGTAAGTTGTTTTTTTAACTTCATGAAATGACATTATTAGATTCATTGCTCTAGAATGAACTCTAATGACTCTCATAGCTATACTCACCCTCACCTCCATATTCAATATCAAGCAATCACCCGCTTACCTTTCTTCCATCTTTGACATCGACTTATTTATAGATCAATTTAGATTTATTGTCAAAGTGTTTCTATTATCCTTGTTTGTTGATCATCATATATATTTTTTTTATCTCTATTTATTCACTCTTTTTTGTCATCATTGATGGCAGTCTCTTTACCTCAATAGATTTCGATCTTGCGAGCGTCATCGTCTTGTCAAACAACTCACTCTCAATTAGGTTTTCTTTTGCACCTACCATTGTAGTAGCAATATTATATAATATGTTTGTGCAGGTTAAGAGATGGAGTTCATATTAGAATGTTTGGTTGTTGCCTCGTGTTTCATAAAAAGTTTTTTGATCAGTGGCTTGATCATCTCAATTTTAACTATCTACTCCATTAGTATCCTCTCGTTACTGATCAAAGCATCAATTCTATAATGGATAGAGAATTAATGGATTGGTTTTCTATGCAGTTATGTGCATATAAAAAGATTGATATATTAGTTATGATGTTGTTTAATTGTTTGACAATGATGATAATTTTCATAACTATTTTATTTTTAAATAAAATTTTATGTGTTTAACTTTATATTTACTTTGTTAATTCAAATTGAGTTGATACAATGTGTTTAATTAAAGATTTAAAATATATTTGTCGTCTCAATATATTTGATTAAATATTTTAGATTTATTTTGACTTGGATTTGATTTTCAGTGGTGGTGATAAACAAACGATATAAAATGAAACCTAAGAGTAATAAGAACTTTTTATGTTAATTTAATGAAAATTTTAATTGAATGATGATTTAGTCTAACTAAAATAAATACAAAGATATAATATAATATATAATAGTGAAGAACTAAGTAGTATATAATATGAGAAAATTCAAGGACTAAAGTATTTAACCCTTAAAAATAAGTACTTAACATATGATGAAAAATTATTGAACAACTTAATATTTTATTTTAAGTTGATTCATAATTGTGTTAGATTGTTAAAATAATATGACGATTTTCATAATGAAATAGTATATATTGATTGGTTAGGTTGATTAATTAATAAAATCAGACTTGAATTTGAGTTATTCAAGTAAATTATTGGACCAAATTTAAATATTAAAATATTTGAATAAAAATCGCAAATTTAATCTAGCTTCCTAAATATTCGGATAAAAAACTTGCAAATTTAGTAAAGATATGATATTTTATATTTTATATTTTAGTAGATTTATATAAATAATTAAGTCGAATTGAACAAATACAGATTTTAAATTTAGAATTTTAAAAATTTATAATTTTAAAAATTTATTTTATAAGTAATTAAGTCTAGTTGAATGAAGTTCAAATTTTCCAATATTTTATCAAATTAAAATCAAATTTGAAAAATAAGACTTAATTAAGTTTGAATCCAATTTCAAATTTTATAATTAATTTTTAAAAAAAACTCTAATAAAACTGGCTTTTATTCAACTCAATTACACTTTAAATAAAAAATTCCATACTTGAAGTATTTACAACAATATCCGGTTGGTTGGAATTGCAACTCTAGTTATAGCTTAATTAATAACAAAGTGGAAAATGACAAAAAGACTTCTCTTTACTGTACATGTCAGTATCAAATGCAAACAAAAAGGCGGTTGAACCATCAGGGCATAGTATTGCCCATCACTTCAACACGGTTGGGAAACAAAAGAAATCAAGAGCCATTATAACAATTTTAATCAACTTTCTTTACTTAGATTAAATTTCAGATGGGCAGTAAAATCTGCCAAACCAATGCGACCCCAAATTTCCAAGGAAGCTAAACAATGGCGAATCCTAATTTTACAAAGAGAACATAGCATCTTTCAAGTTAAAAGCAACAATGAAACATTCTTTTGGAGCAAGTTTGCGCTTTGTATCTTTAATTATGGCCAACAAATGCCATGTGCGTACGTTTAAAGGCCGGTTAGTTCTTGCAATTAATTGTCACATGCCAATGCCTGGAGCAATAAAAAAGGTATGATTTACCTTGTTTTGCAGGGCAAGAGTAGACTCTGTTGTACCAAAAAGGTACCAATGAGAAATTCCTTTGCCATGTTTGCATATTTTGTTCACATCAACATTATAAAGGAACAAATTACAAAATTTTCCTTCCATTGAGTTTCTCTATGCTTTATTTGTGTCAAACTTTTGCAATGAAACCTAGATACGTATGCTTCTCCAACTAAGAACAACTTAACACCAGCCATGCATTTCACATCTGGTCCTTTGACCAAGATAAAAATGCCAATACATTGATCAGATGTCTCATACAATTTATCAACCAGAGGAGAGAATTGATTATTCAGAAAAGAAGTATCCGATTCTGACACGATGAGTAAATTGTTAACATATGGTGGATTGCAGGAAAAAAATTATGCCATTAATCTTTTTATAAACACGTTGAAGGGCAATTTTATTCATTCTCAATGGAAACGGGAAATATTGCTATTAAATAAGCGAGTTCCAATACAACCTCGTTATAATAATGAACAACAAAATGGGTTACTGCATTTCAGGACTTTGGCAGCAACCCATATTATAAATTATTGAAATTATATTATATATACAACAAAAAATCAATAGAAAGGAGAATTCAAAAACTAGGAAAACAAAAAGAAAATGAATAAGAGAGTATTCTCTGTGGTAACAGAACTACAACACTCATCTTGCACAAATCTTTCGTCCCTGCAGTGAATGCTTGTTAAGAGGGAAGGAAAAAAAAAAAAAAAGAATAACTTTCCTGAGCAAAATTTTAATTTGAATCAATTTCTTTGCCACCAGCAACAACTTTGCGGTGACGCCTAGAACCAGACTTTCTCCCTCGCCTAGGCCTCCGAACTGGAATACTCACAGCCCTTTCAGCTGAAATTTCTAGTGCTGTTTTAATTAGTGGTTCATACACCAAAACAGGTGGCGGTGGTGGTGGGTAAACAGGAGAAGGAGGAGCCATGTGCTCTAAAACATCTCTATGGTATTTCTGCAAATCATAACAGAAAGCTGAGGAACACACATAAACAAGTACAGAGTGCTGAAGAATTAGCTACAAATAGAATAGACAGGAGAGTACGAGTAACATTTGATCAAATTTGAGATGTTATATAAACATTTTTAAACTAATTCAAGCAAGGTGTACCACAATGAGGAAAATCAGAAGGAATAAGAAATTTTGGCCAATGAGATGCCTACAACTTAATATTCTTTGTGGCAAAGCATGCTAAGAAATAATAGTCACTATTAGAAGGCTTAGGAAGTATTTCATATGAAGATTTTATAAAGTCTACTTCTCACAATAAAAGCTCCCCTTTGAAAAATATATCTCCAGCAATTTGAACCTAGTGGAGAAGATGGTGCAATGAGTTGCTTTAGTATCATTTGAGGAAATACATTAATGGCAGCAAGATGCTGCAAAAAATGAATGATATGAGATAAAGTTTCAGGCCTTGGAAATTGCAGGTGTTGAAAAGTAACCTCAGATCCTGATAAACCATGCAGTCAGAAGAAAGGAAACAGTGTAATTAATAATTACACCCCCCATTTCAAAATATATAATGCTTAAAGTTAGAATTCTTATTTAAAATTACTTGACATTTCTCAAATACCTATGAACTTTAATTATTTTTTTTACCTATTCTACCCTTATTTAAAGTTTTTTCTTCTACAAATAAGTTTTGGAATATACAATGATAATAATTGGTAAAAACAATTATTTTAAGGGTAATATAGTATTTTCTCTATGTATTAAATGTGTTCATTAATCACTAAGCAAATACTTTAAACATCATATATTTTGAAATGAACGGAGTATAATTTTGTGCAACACATTGTGCACAAAATGAAACACACAAAGTCCCAGGCAACATGCAAATGTACCGTACAGACCAACCAGTTGCAAAAATTAAAAGGAAGGATAGCTAATGCTTTTTTTTTTTTTTCCTTTTACAATGAACACAATTGGTTAAGCTCTTGCAATGCTTCTTTGCCATAAAACTACTAGTAATGCACAAAAATGACTACCTGAACCACAAAGTTGCGCCTTTCACAGTCCAAGAACATGTTGACAGTCCAATTTGTTTTTCCATGAATTTTATCTCTAACTGTGGAAAAGCTGATTTGGTCCCTTGAAGTAAAGCGATCGACTTCATTGAACCAGAGACAAGTAAAGAGGTTGCTAATGGGAACATGCTCCCTAATTATCACACATCCTTCAGGAACATCTGTATAGCCAAAAGAAATCTCATTATCAATGACAACAGAAGTGCAGCGGAGCTCAAAGAAAAGAAAGCACATAGGTGCAATGAAACAAAAAATGAAAGGCTATCACACCTACCACTTGTAATAGGAAGCTTGGCCTCAGAATATGGGGTCAAACCCTCTTTTTTGTAAAAATCAATCTGAAAGTCAATAGAGGCATTATCATACTTTCCAGCAGCTTTATTTGCCTCAGCTTCCACAAACACATCAAAACGTTTGTAATGTCTAGAAATTGCAAGACTAGCATTTTTTCTCCACAAATGCCTGAAGATTGCCTCGAAAAAACAAAAAAAAAAAAAAAAATTAAGGAGCCAGTTGACTATGACCACACCAAAAGGGGGGGGGGGGATGCACTTGTTTTAACATGAACTTCCGGTACTGCAACTTGGCATTCTATGATGACAACATCTAACTTCGTAATCCTGGCATCTTAAGAATATTAACCTCTCTTTCTAGAATCATTTCACCATCCGCCAACTTATTGTCAACGTGTTATCCATACCTAAGCACATGAATGTGTGCATGAACAATTTGCAAAGGAAATTCTTTGTCCCTGTAAGGCTAAATAATTGAACTATTAATAAAGAATGAAATAAGCAATAAAGAATTATAATATTTGCACTGCATGAATCCGCCCCACTCCTTTTATGAGAAAGCAGTGTTTTTTCTTGAATTTTTTTTATTAGACAGGATTTGAACCCAAGAAACACACCAGCATCCCTAGCCAGTATTTTGACCATTTTAGGCAATGCCAAATGACTGACATGAAACCACAGGGCATGATTTTTGACAGTTCATGGAAATAGTTTGATACACCAAATGAAGACAACAGAGCTAAGAATGACATTCAGAGAAATGGTCGAAATCTTGAGCATCCCTGAGACACCAATTTTAAGTAGTGATACTATCTTCAAAGATCTCTATGTCAAACCAGAGTATATTCAGGAGTAAGAGGGAATATAGTAAGTGGTAGAAACTGAACCTATTTGTATATATGGCCTCACTGTGTCTTCAGATGATTGAATTCTGTAGGATAGTAACTAAGCCAACCCTTCAGATGGCAGATAGTCCTTATCCAAGGCCATAAAAAGACTTACAATATCATGAAAAATGAAATAAAAAGCTAATAGTAAGAACTAAGAATGACTTTTTGAACTGGGTACAAACTATACAAACTATAACTGGAAAAGTTAAGGTTAAAACCAACCGGGGTTCAGGTTATGGTAAATGACTGCAGAGAGGAATATATTATATTCAATTCTTGAAACTTGACACGATAAAATTTTATCTTACATCATACCTTGCTAGCTTATTAACAACAAGGATTGAGACTTAAAAGCATATAAAACTCATGAGAATCATTGGACAAAGTTTACAGATGGATGCAGACAAATTAGAGAAAGGAAAGAACAGACAACAGAGTTACCTTTCAAGAATTTGATACGGATCCACAACAAGCTCAAGTTTCCCATCAATCCATAAGGAAAAACGAGCATTTGGGAACATCCTGTGCGATAGAAGCTTTGGAACCTGTGATAGGCAAAACCTGGATCAAAGGCATATTGAAATGGCATCTTGTATCACTAACGCAACCTTTCAGTCAAAAAATCCCACCGATCTTTTTTGAATTTTAAGGAAAATGACTCCAGGGTCTATATTAAGTCAGTTAAACTGTACCATTTTCAAACAAAATCTTAATTTTCTCAGGGTTGCTATATACGCACACACAACCATGCATATATACATATATATCTATGTATAAAGAATCAGGCACAAATAACCACATGAATTGTCCCTTCCAATCCATTCATGTTAAAAAGCATTGGTCAAGATAATGAAACAAAAACATTTAAAATTATTACGTCCCATTTTGAATGAATAGAGAACAAGAAGCTAAAATCTGATCCAAATTGAAAAATACCGACTTTAGAACATATACCTTTCCATTGCGTCTTCCATCTGCATATGGAAGATTATGAACAACAACAATTCTCCAGATCCCAATCTTCCTGCTGCTGCCTAGACCACTATTCTTCTTCAAATATGCTTCTGTTTTTTCATCCACAAACATGAAGAAGCAGACAGTCTTCTTGGAGTATTCACTAATATTGCTTGGCTGTTGGATCTCATCAAAGGCTCCTGAGAAAAAAGAAAGTTATTCAATAAGCTACTAGCCAGTTCAGGCACATGCAATGATCAGTAGAAAATCCATTATGCAGAGGAATACCAAATATTGCTGAAGCAACAACCACCCCATGACACTGATCCATCGCAGCCAGGTCAGTTTCATCCATGTCAAATCCCGTATTCCGGCCAGGTTTTTGTCCTCTGACAAATCTAATTAATGCACATAGCACCAAAAAATAAATGCACAATGAAAAAACATGAGTCAACAACCAAAAGAAGATCTATAAGAACATGCTACAAACACAGTCAGTCAAAATTCTCAAGAAAGTAACATCCAGTCCTCATAAATATGTCTAAGAAGAATCGAGGAAGAGCACGAGAACATACCCACAATGCACACTCATTGACTCCCTGATATCATAAGAGTCACTTCTCTGCTTTAGAGTAGGATACCCACCAAAGTCAGAGCCGCCGAATTCTCCATCTCTACTCTGTGGATCCTCATAGATATATGTCAAATTCTTAACTATTGGAGAAAATGAGTGGAATTTTGGCATCAAAGCAATCGCTTCTTCCACAGGAAGATAACACACAGGGCATGCTGAAATGTACATCACAAAGATTTCAGCAAAATCAATGACATAATGGTTAAGTCTTCTATATGGTAACTCAATATGACAATATCACTGCTATACTGAAGCATCCATAGATCAATTTCACAACATAGAGCAATGTCTAACAACAACGACTATTAAACCAAAAAAGAAAGGAAAAAAAAAAGGTACAGAGAACATTCAGAGGATGAGAAAGAACTTACGCCTTGGTCCAGTTCTTTTTTTATCCACTGGTGGGGGAGATAAAGTGAAGCTATTACATGGATGCCCTTGAGGAAGAGTGTAGCCCATAAAATATTCAGGAGCAGGAAGAGGAGGAGGAGGAGGAGGGGGAAGAGGACGAGGACGAGGAGGAGGAGGAAAAAGAGGCAAAGCAATAACGTTAGTTTGATGAGTCTCATTCTCTCGATAGCTAAAGGGCACAGTGCTATTGATCCTGATGTTTGGGACATGATCACCCTGTGAATCTTCACCTGAAAACAAGCCAGTACAAATATCACTTCTCCACTCATTTTAACTGAGAAACAAATTGAAATTTAAACCACTCGTGAGAAGGCACTTAAGGAGAAGTGGTATCCAAAATGACTGCATAAGTAAATATCAGTTAAAAATTTTCAAAATTAAATGCTTTCATGTTACAAATCAAAGCTATATTCAATTAGACCCACTGCAATAGAATTATATCTCCTTAATAATGGATAGAAATGGTCTCCCTGCTCCTCTAACAACAGCACAAAGCACTAGACTAAAACCGGAGTCATGATGCACCATTAAGTATACACTTCCCATTTTAAACAACCAACTCTACCTAATCACCCAAAAAAAAAAATGTAAGAACTACAATACAAGTAATCTAAGCATGGTCATAACTAGCCAAGCATCAACACAATGGAATCCATAAGCTATAGTTCAACGCATTAAAAATTAAACTAATGAAAAAAAAAAAAATTTAAAAAAAGAGGGATACGAAATGGAAAGAGAATCAGACCTTTTCCTACGTATAAAACCCAGACGAAAACGGCAGCGGAGATGATACAAAGGAACAACATTCCAACCTTTTTTCGGCCAGCGAACTTGCAGATCCAATGAAAGAGTCTCTCTTTTTCCTTAAGCGTCTTAACAGGTTTAGTACGGGTTGTCGTTGGGACAGGCAACAACCCAGCAACACCGTTCTGTTGATACTGTTGAAAATGCTTCTCCAATGATCCATAACTTCCAGACCGAATCCCCAGTGACCCACCAGTCATCGTCTCTCCTTATACCTCAATCTCATCTCATTTAGCAATCTCTTCCAAAATCTCTACTTATCAAACAATATCAGCAATCCACCATCAAAATCAATCACAAAAATCAATACCCACTTCGCCAATTGGCAATACAAAGAATGGATAAAAAAGCGAAATAGTTCAGACCCAGTTCACCAGATTGGCCCCAAACTACTGGGGCACCTTTCTCTTTTCCACTAAAATCAAACCCCTTTAGACCCAAAAACAGAAAACAGATAAAACAAAAGGGGAAAAAAAATCTGTTTTTGATAAAGAACAAGTGTTAAATTACTGTAGGCGGAGCAGAAATTATGAATCTGTGAACTTAAAGATCAATGAGACTGTGTATATAATAAAAATTAGGTGCAAAGGATGGATTCTTGTTATTATCGTTAAATTTTGCAAGGGAATAAATCTAGGGTTTGTGATTGGTGGAAAGGGTTTTGAGAAAAAAATTTTTAAAAAAAATATCAAGGCTTGGTGAAATCAAGAGTTTCCTTTCTATTTTATGAAATCTGGAATTTACGTTTTATGTAAAATGTCTTTGGATTTGTTGAAAATTTTGAGGAATTTGCATTTAAAAAGAGAGAATTTCTATAAAATATTTATAAGCTATAGAATGGAACTTACAAGGAAAATATGAATGAAATTTAAAAAAAAAAGATGGAAATGTTTTGATAGGCTAACCTACGCAGCCATGTGTGATGTGAATTATGATCGAACGGTGATTTGTAGCTCATAAAATTTTAATTAATTAGGTGGCCATGTAAGGAATGGGCATATTTGTCAAAGCTTAACGAAAAAAATAAAGGTAATTAGTGGAATATTTGTGAATTTAAAAAAATTAAGGTATCACTTAAGTCTTAGATGACAGTAGATTAAATAACTTGAAAAATGGAATATAAATAGAGTTAATCAATTAATATCATTTGTAAGCTTTTTTTTTTATGATGTGAATGAAAGTAAATAAAAATTAAAAATTTATTTTTAAAATTTTTATTTTTTAATCTTAAATTAGAGATTAAAGAGTAAAATAAAAAGATTTTAAATAATTTAAATTTATTAACTTTTTTTTAAAAAAATTTCAAAGTAAAATCAATTAATCTTATTTGCATTTTATTACATACATTTACGTCTCTCTTTAACCTCACTTCCCATTATAAAAAAAAACTTACGCAACATCTAAAATATATTTGTATCCTTACTAGTAATTTTTTATTTGTGATTATTATTCTATCTATTACATGCTAATACCATGGAAATGTGAAAAGCATATATAAAGAAGTGACTTTTTTAAAAATGTAAGAAAATAAACATAAAGAATACGAGTAAATATAAAACAAAAATATAGGACATATTTATAAATATTTTTTTACATATATATTTATAATAAAATATTAAAGTAAATAATTATTAAATTATACTAAAATTACTTTTTCTATTTGGTTTCCTAAACCTTATCAAATATGAATTATAAATCCCCAGTAAACAAAAATAGATCTTTTATCCATTAAAATTACAAATCAAATAAAAATGTATTTTCAAAGTAAAAATATTTTTTTTATTTTTCAAAATTACATAAATAATTCAGATTTACTTTGATGAATTTACTGAAAAAAAATATTTTCAAAATACAAAAACACCCTCCTCTAAGAGTTTTCCTATATTGGAGATTATATGTTACAAAGTTTTATTTTTTAAAAAAATATACATGCACTTTTCTACTACTTGTCGTAAGAAGCAAAATTTTAACTTTTAAAATCTCATAATAAGGAATAATATTATATTCTAATTTGTATAAATTTTTAGTGGTTATAAAATAAATCTTCATTTTTATAAAGAATAATTTTTTTATGAAACAGTGAAGTAAGAATAATTATTAATTAAAAATTTTATCAAATATTTGGAACTAAATATTGTAAATTCTTTTGCAATTGATTATGCATTTTTTAAAATTTGAATAATAATTTTTATTTTAATTTTTTCACATTATAAATTTCAGTTAATATTTTGTGTTTCAGTCCAGTAATCATATATAATCTATAATTTAAAAAAATAATAAAAAATACCTATTCTCTATATAATAACTTTTCTTTAAAAAAAAAAACACCTTATAGTACAATTGTATGTTAAAATTTGGTGATCACTTTTTAATAAGTAAAATTTTGCTATAACATGAGTCATTTGAGTTGTAATTATGAAATTCAAAATCAATTAAATAATAAACTTGCGATTTTTATTATTGTATCTAAATAAAAAATATAATTTTATTTTAAAGGAATCAATAAAAATAAATATAATGGAATTATCATAACATATAAAGGGTGTGGTTATCAATTTCAATAATGAAAAGAGTGCTAGAAACCTTTTTAAAAGTGTCAATACCATAACTAAAAAAAAAATCAGAATTAAAATATCAAGCCATTTAATGCAACCGAATGAATTAGCCTACTTTTTTTTAAAAAAAAAAATTATATTTGATTATTTGTCTTTTGATTAATTCAAACAAAATTTGGATTAGTTATTGGAAAAAAATACACCAAATTATTGGGGCAATTAACTTTGAAATGGAGATTGCTCACCTATCAATAATTAATTGGATGCCACCACCATTTTCATGAATAGCATTTTCTTCTCTAATTCAACAGAGAAATGTTAACCAGGTACATTTCTAACAATGCCTCTTCTTCTTTTTTCACTTAATTTTGTTGAGACTTTTTTTTATTAAACAAAATTCCTCTTACAAATCATCTTAAATTCTCACTTTTTTTTTAATAAGATCTTACCTTGAATGATTCTTGATATCCATTCTAATGTTCTTTGGTAATATTCACCATAAATTATCAATTTGCTAATTCGACAAGGACCAAATCTGATAATCACATTGTATGGATGAGAAAAGGACATGCGCAAGTCTTTATTCTTCTGTTTTTTTTCCTCCCTTTTCTCATCGTATTTCAAAAATTGTCCCTTATTGCGAAATATTTTTATGGATTGGAAAATATAACTTTTAGGAAAATGTCACTATCTATTTACACACTTCAAAATCATACAACTTTTCAAGTGACCAATTCGCATGATAGCATATTTGATACAAAAGCCAATGATATTAACTTGGCATCTCACTTTGTTTTCTCAATAGATTGATTGCTTCGTGAAATTTGCCTTCATTTGTATGAAATTAAATTCATTAATTATTTTTTTTACTATTTTTTAAAAATTAAGTTAAACAAAAATCTCAAAAATAAAAAGCTATTTGTATGTAGGAGCATTTCGTAATTATAATTTTTGAGATTTTAGTTAAATATTTCCTTCTTTTAATTATGATTGATTTTTAGAATAGAAATATTTTATTTGAAAATTTTATGTTTGATTTTCTATTATAATATCTGAATAGAAAAATACTAATTTAGAATTTTTATCATTTAGAAGAATATTATATTTTAATAAATTTTATTTTTTTCCTCTTTATTGTGATTTTAATCTCTTAATTAATTTAAAATTTTAGTTTACGAATAAAATTATAAGCACCATATATAAAGGTTTTGAGTTTTTAATGAATTAATAATATTTTGAAAATAATATATCTATTTATCCTTTCAAAAATAATGGATTAAAATTTTTTATATTTAAATAAACATGACTGATTATATTTGAAGAAGCTGTTATCGTTTACTTTTTATTGTACATTACATTACTAATATGGGCTAGCTTACCATGCCTAATAAAGGCCCTGTTTAGCTTCAATAAGCGAGCACTCTATAATGAGGTTAGCTCAGCTCAATGTAGCTCTTAAATTCATGCTTAGACTTTGTTTGTTTCATAAAAAATATTTTTTAAAAAAACATTTTATGCATTATTTTTATTTAGTATATTTTTTTAATGAAAAATATTTTTCTAATTAAAGAGAAAACTAAGTTATTTTTTAGATTTGACAAACTCATCCAAATAAAAAATAAATTATATAAATATACATACTTTATTATTGTTAGTCATCTTTAACTACCAACACTCGTTGCAGGTTATTATCGATTGCAGTAGTCGTTACTGATAGATGAAATTCATAAAAAATTTCCATTTTTAATGTATTTTTCTATTAATTAATAAATAGTATAAATATAAAATATTTATGATCTAAATTTTGTTATAATTTTATAAATCAAAGAAAATTTTTTTTTTTTTTTGTAGTGTGCTCAAAACACTAGAAAATATATTACTCAAAATATTTTTTCATAAAATATTTTCAACATAAAATATTTTTTTAGACACTATTTTTCACAAAACAAACAAAATTTTAGTGATTCATTTTAAAAAGATAGCTCATTATTCTATTTATTGAATGAAGATACTTCCTCATGAATTTCTATATAAAGAGCTTTTTATATATCTTGTTCATTCTAGCTCATATACTTATAGTTACTCTTAAATATCAATTTAACTTAATCATCAAAGTATTTGCTCTCTCGTCTTTTTTTGTCTTACAAGATATAGTTGGAGAGACCAAATCTATCCATTCGATTATGATTCATTAGTATGGTTGAGATTTTTAAAAATTAAAATTTAGAACTTTAAAAATAACTCTTTTCTCCAAAAATAACTTTATTTTTTTATATATATATTTTAGAGTTGTCTCCAATACTATAACAAGATTCTTTTGTATTTATTTTTCTTTATTTTATTTAATAAAGTGGATTATTTTACTTTATTGTTTTAGTTTTTATTTTGTATTGTATTTCTTTTAAGAGTTTTTACTTTAGATTTGTTATTTTGTCTATTTGTATGAGAGTTTCATCTTTATTTTTAGAGTTTTAGTGATTTAAAATTAATTATTTAGTAATATATAATGATATTATTGAACATTTTTTTCAAATTTATTTTAGTATATTATATGAATTTCAATTCACTGTACGATATAACATTATATCTAATGAGATTTTTATAATTGATAAAAATACAACATCATCGAAAAGATTCACGGTGAAAATAGAATTATAATTCAAAGTTAAGCAATATGCAGTTATTAGTAATATTGGTGAGCAATTTTGTATTAATACTCTATATTATAATATTAGTTTCTTTTATTGAACTATACTCTAATCATTTACTTGTTAAATTGTTAGTTTGATTAATATTAAATTCTTATTTTGAATAAATAGTTAATAATAAATATTAATCACTCATTTAAAATAAAATTTAAAATTAAAATTAATTATATATTGATTAATGATTATTTGTCCAAATCCAAAAGCTTTGGATTGCATGGAAAAATGGATTGGTTGAGGGTTAGTTTTGTTTATGGCTATTATTTTGCTTAATGGGATAGAAGCATTAGTATGGGAGTATACCCATGTGAATGAAAAATTTTAAAATATTTCATATTTAAGTGCTTCAAAATTTATTTTAGTGTCTTGGTTTTTTATCTAATTAATAGTATGTAAAAATTCATCACATATATGTAATTTTTTCATATTATGTAAAAAGATGTACAAGTCACATACAAAACTTGATAATATTACGTAAAATTTATTGCAATATGTAATTTTTTATATATTTACTAGTTATATTTATAAATTATTTAGTTATATTTTGAATTGAAAATTTTATATATTATTAATTGTAATATACAACTTTATATTTTTTTTTATATCAATATGTATCTTTATTAATATAGTATGTAAAAAAGTTATCGAAATATTATATTACATAAAGAGAGATATAAATTATATATAAAATATGATAATATTACATAAAATTTATAGTAATATATAATTATTTATATGTTTATTAGTTATGTTTAAATATTATTTAATTATATTTTAAATTGAGAAAATTATGTATCGTTACTTGTAATATATAATTTTAAATTATTTTACTTCAATATGTATCTTTATTAATGCAACATATGAAATATATGTACTTTTTTATATAATATAAAGAAATATACAAATTGCATATTAAACTTAATAATATTACATAAAATCCATCACAAAATGTAAAAACATCCCATATATGAACTAGTCATTTCCAACTGAGCCTATAATTTACCTTTTTTTTTTTTTTTTTTTTTTTGAGAATGAGCTTATTACTCACTTGTAATCATATCAAAACGTGATCTTACCATCCTAGACAATCACCTCACTCAATCTTTGTAAGAAAAAGGAAAATTTTATTTTTTTTATTAGATCATTCGATGTCTTCATATCATTTCAAATATAGGATTAATTTATATTCAAGTGCAATAAAATTCTTTCTATCAAATTTTAACGTAGTTGTTATTTAAGATTAAACTTGAGACTTTTAGTTAAATTGAAACAACTATGTGCATCTAATCTCAGTGGTGAAAATCTCGTCTCTTTTTTTTTTTTTTTTTTGTTTTTGTTTTTCCCCCAAGTTGGTCTTTTCTTAAACAATATATTCATTAAAACCGAAACATACAACAGCAACAATTAAGGGCAATTCTAAAACAACAATAATTCCAAACTGGAAAGAAATCAGGAACTATGTTTTGTTGAAACTTGAAAGGAATATTTTCTAATGAAGACTTGATTGGAATAGGGTTTCCAATTAATATATCACTCTTGCACATGAATCAAATGCCTTCCGTGCAGGACCATTCTTCAATGGGGCTCTTTATGTTTTGTTTGTTCTGTTAAGTTATGGGGCTTTCGTTCATTTATTTTTTTAATCAACGAAACACAGTGATACTTAGTAGGCTTGAACCCAAAGATCATCTGATTAATATGGTTCAATAATCCTACTTCTGAATATTTATGTTGATGTCGCAAAATGTTAAATGAACCGCCTTTGGTCGAATGTGTTTTTTGTAAGAGTATACTAGACGACAGCCGGCATCTATTCACCGCAATTCTTTCCTCATGAAGAAGAAGAATTTAAGAACCCAAAAAGCACCCAGCTTTTGGCAAAAGAGAAAGTTATCAGAATTTTTCACAAAGTTCGAAAGTAAGTGCCGATGTAAGCACTGACTTAAAATAGTTTATTAATCTTTTGATTTTGGACTTATAAAGACAAAGACATATAAATTACAAATACATTTATACTAAAGAAATATGTTTTTTTTATTAGTGATATTAATAATATCATCACATTGATTTTGAGAAACGGCCATGTGAATATGTCAAAAGAAGAGCTGCGGAGAAATGCTCATGTGAATATGCCAAAAGGACATATTTTTGATATGTCAAAGGATTTCAAACACAGCAGCTGCTTCTAGCTGTGTTTTGTCTTTGAAAACACCTCATTTATTTTAGTGTTTTGAGGCTATCCCAAATATATTATATGGGTAGCAAACTTTTTTTTCTCTTTGTTTTTCTTAGTTTATTTAATAAAGTGGATTATTTTTATCCAATTTGTTAGTTTTTATTTTATTTTTTTTTTAGAATTTTATTTTAAATTTGTTATTTTATCTCTTTTTGTGAGAGTTTTTATCTTTTTTTTAGAGTTTTATTGATTTGAAATTAATTACTTATTATTTGGCATCATCTTTCAAATTTATTCTAGCATACTATATAAATTTCAATTCTCATCATGCTATAATATCATATTTGGTGGGATCTTCATTTTTAAAAATACAAAGTCATTAAAAAATATTCATAATAAAAATAGAACTATGATTTTAAAGCTCAATCAATATACAGATATTGGCAATATAGATGCTCAATTTCATATTAACACTTTAGATCATAAAATATTTTTTTATTGATGTCATATGACTATTTATAAATAAAAACATATTATATTATTTCTAAAAAAACATGAAAGCCGATTTTAATTTTTAAAAATAAAAAATTAATTTTGATTCTTTTTCACAAGCTGGAGAGAGAGGAAGGACTCATACCCAAGTTCCTCCCTCTAAAGATTAAAGCCCTTGGCTGCCAGGCTGAAGACCCAGTGGTAAAATTAATTTTAATTGATGTTTAACAAGTTTTAGTTTTTAAAATTGAATGAGATTATGAGAATGAAAAATGAAATATAATATTAAGGTTAATTTGAATGTTTGATTTATATTTAACATATAATTTAATAAAAAAATTTAGCATAACAGAACCAAATCTTAAAGATGAGTTAGTATAACATATTAAAATGAAGAATTAAATAGTATAATATGATAAATTTCAGGAGTCATTATTATCAATATTTATTTATTTTTCAGTTTTGGTCTCAATAAGCATACTGAGAAAACTAAAGAATAAATAAACTACTTAGATTAATTGTTGAAATTCTCTTTTAGCATGTTGCATTATATAAAAAAAATTGGAAAATAAAATCTTATTTCTAAGATGAGTGTTCAAAGATTTTAATATTTTTGTTTGGTATATTTCTACCAATAAAAAATAAAATTCAAATATTATTTTTAAAATATCATTCTTAAAATTTTTAAAATAAATTAATGTAAAGAGAATAATAATTTTATTTTTATTTTATTTTTTGATAAATGAAACGATGTGGTTATATATGCAAACTCTTCATTGAGAAATTAGAAGAGAAGAAGCTGCAAACCGCTAAGCTAGACATGAAGACTCGGGAAACACGGATGGCGGCCTGTGCTTTAATTTTCACATTGTTCACACGCGTCTATTTCCACTAGGCACAGACAATGGGATTTCTTAGGAAAAAAATTCTATTCACGTTAACTTTCAAAATTTTAGTTATAAAGCCTAATATGTTGCATTATTTTCTTTTTATATTATAGTGTCGTATGAGATTATCTTAATTATCTGTCAAAGTTAACGATCACACAATCCCTTTGACAATTAACATATATGAGTTGAAATTTGCTTACAATTTCATGAATGTTCATCTCTATGACCACTTATATTGTTTCTGGTAATAATATTATCCACACAATATTTGGTGAATATGCACATTTCTTCTCTACATTTAAATCATTACCTAGCAGTATTAGGCTATTGGATAGTAATAATTAGTAGATCAAATGGAACAATTTTTTTATACGTAGAAGTAAATTACTAACAAAGATAGGTTGTAAAGATGCTTAACTTGCTGGTCAATAGCGATGACTCATGATTGGACCATACTTGATTTTAGAATGGAAAATTTAACAGTACGAAGCAATTAAGCAGCCCCATATAACTAATTAATTAATTAAGTTGGGGGTATGCAGCATTAATCTTCTTATTAGATGTGATTACGTAAGGGATTATGAGATGTGACCTACCTGTGAAAGCTCCCCTTCTCTTCCCTTTCCTATTTTGATTATTTATCATCATCATCTCTTGGCCAGCAAGTTGTTACGTACTAAAATTTATCTTATATTAATGGATTGATGCAAACCAATTGACTTGGAGCACCCATAGAATAGAACTGATGGTGACATCCAGCAAATTGGTTGTTTGAATATTTTATCTTCTAGCTTTTCCAAATGAGAACCTTCATAATTAGGCTGCTCCTATGACTCAAAAAGAATATATTCAACCTCTGCGTAACCACGAGCTTGTTTGTTTGAACTAATTAGAGCATTGATTATCTAAAAATGAGAGTTAATATTTACCATATTAATTAAAATAGTTTCATTAGTACTATAAATAAAAGAATTCTTTGGTAATAAAACTTAAACTTTTGATATTTTGAAGGTGACCTATGGCTGAAGCAATATATTGACAATCCTCTGTATTTGAGTTTGATAATCTAACATATCCATACAAATGGGAAATTTATGTACTTGCATGTGAAAAGCCATGGCAACGTCAAACAGTTCTCTGCCAAAATCACATCTTCGATGTATGAGACCAATTCATATTCATCATCTTAATTATACACTTTTTCACGTAAATATAAAATACCCATTGCCTAATTTCAAAAACTAAACCTAAATAATTTTTTTTTCCCCTCTAAACACTATCCAACTTGACTAAGTATTGTGGTGTTGTTCTTCGTTTTCATTTTTTCAGTATCTTTTATTCACAATTTGTTCTTCTACTTCTTTTTTTTTTTTTTGGAAATTATGGGTGAAACTATAGAGCAGATTTTGGGTAAACTTAGGAAGTACCAAAGTTTTATTAGAACTAAATATTTGGATCACTTTTGATCCTTGTATGAGATACCTGCTAGGTACCAACTATCTTGCTACCTGTCTAGATATAGGATTCTTGACCGCACCGATGCCAAAACCGTCATTGTGTACCGAGTGCAAATAGAGGTTGGGCCCCATTTTACCCTTCATCTCGCCTTGCTAAGTTTTCTCATTATCTATTTGATTCCATTAACCCAATTTCACCTGAATGCCAATAGAATTTTCACCAGTCTTTTTGAGATTTGTCGAGTAAAGGGCCTTAGGCTCATGACATCGCACATTACCCATAGATTTAGTGAACCGTTCCTAGCCTTAACTGCCAAAGTAGGGAGTAAGGTCATGTTCTTCCTCCCCTCTTCCTTAAAGGATTGGTTAGACAATTTTTTTTCATCTACCATTCTCTTGACTTTGTAAATCTTCCTCAAAATTTTGTGAAAAAACCTTTTGCTCCACCACTTCCTATAGGCGAAGATGATGGAAACTTGCTTTCCCTCATTATCAAAATGTTCCAAGGTGTAGACTTTTTGGAAGAAAAACGTTTGCTTATTCATTCATAATAGTAGCATGGCTATTAAGTTTCCTGCTAGAAAACCAGAGGGTGGTGATTGGTCCAAAAAGGAAGTTACACCTTCGGGACAAAAGCCTAAGAAGAAGAAAAATCGAAGATATATGACTTTTGCCTCTGTGTTTTATACTTGATTGATATCTACCAAATAGCTTGTGATGCGGGTGATATGGAATTCCTTAAGAATGTTCTGGTGGATCTAGACGCGGAGGAGGATGTTCTAGATGTTCTTCCCATGAGTGGTGAAGGCGAACATATTGTGAAGGACATCCCAATTTTCTTGCCTGAAGCAAACAACGGTGGTAATCCACTAACCCCCTCCTCCTCCACTTGCTAAGACAACTATCCCTCTTGCTACTTCAAAAGATAAATGCAAGGGCAAAGTAGTGTAGAAGAAGAAAGGGAAGAAAAGAAAGAATCCATTTGCGATGGAGAAGAGCATCTTAAAAGACAAGCAGAGGGGTCAATAGAAGATTGAAGCCCTGTAGGCCTTAGGGGAGGAATGTTCGAACCCTAAAAAGTGGTTAGAGACTAAACTAAATGGCACTATCTAGAACTTTGCTATCTGCTATTAGTTCCTAGACTTTGTCGATCTTCAGCCTAAGAAACAAAAGTGTTCGACCATTCCTTTTGAGGATTTAGAGCATACCAGTGCCATGTATATGTTTTGAGGCCTGTAAATGCTTAAAGAGAGCTAAAGGAGAAGATGCACTGTTGAAGAGTTTTTTGTTGTAAGTATTGATTAGTTTTTACTTTTATTTCTACTGTGAATTTCATTTATTTCGGCCCAATAATTCTTTTACCGAACAAACGGCTCAAGGGAGGATGACTCAATTGATTGAGGAAAACAAGTTTGAGCTGACCATCATTCACAACAATTATTCCTTTGAGTTGAAGAAGGAACAACTCTCGTTAACGAGACTAAATAAGGCCCTAACTCAGAGGGATGCAGAACTAGTAAAGAAGAATGCTTTGTTAAAAAAGAAAGATAGTCAATTGAAGATTGTTTGCTCTGCTATATTGGGTTTGCACAGTTGTGTGGAAGATGTCGTTAGCGTTGGCAAAGTTAAGGAGGTAGAAACATTAATCTTGCTTTCTCTGGTTTTGACAACGCATAGGCAGACAGTGAAAAAGGTTTTGAAATAGGATCATCTTGGGATGGATTTCTCTAAGCTCAAGCCCAAAGACTTAGGGAAAATACATGAAGGATGCATGTGTCATGTTAAAAGAGATAAAAGTGGGAAATCGACCTTTGATACTTTGTATCCCACTATTCAATTCCAGTTAGACGAGAAATCTCACATGGTAAAGGTGGTGATGGTTCCAAGACCCAAGGAGGCATCTGCCTCTACCAATGAACTGGATGCAACCCTATTTGAAATGGCAAGGCTTGTTCCTCCAGTTGCTATTTTAGACGGGGAAGCTTAAAGTGGTAAGGCTCCTTCCTGTTCATACATCCCTACATCGAAGGTTCAGAAAGAAATAATGGATTCAGAGGGCTTTCTTGCTTTAAAGGAAGAACCGCAGAAAGAGGCTCCTCCCTCTGAAGACCTCAAAAAAGCACTTATTGCTGTAGACCCTCCTTCCTCTTAACAATTGAAATAATTATACTCCTCTTTATAAATTATAATCATCTTGTAGTAGACAATTTTCTATGATGATAATAATGGTTTTACTCAATTATACTTTTCTTTGTTTCCTACTTACTTTCTGAAAGTGAACAATGGAATAACAAGTGATAAAATATCAAACTCACATACACTTTTATTTGATGGTTCATTATCTTTTTACCGAACGAATTCTGGATTGGAGAGCTTCTAAGCTTATAAAGTTGAACAAAAATGCCCTTGGTAAAAAAAGTTGAAATGACTAAGTATAAAGGCTTGTCATAAAATGAACTAAGTATAACTTGACCAAGTGTAAAAGCTATAAAAGTTCAAGCATTTTATTATGAAATGACTAAGTATAAAAGTTCTTAAAAACCTTATGTTGGCGAACAGTCTAAGTAACGAGTTATACTAAGTATAAAAATTGATAAGTTGTACATGCCTTATTTTCTCTTGAGTTGTAGCAGTCTCTTGATAGGGTCTTTGTAAGGCTGAAAACATAATTAAGAGTTTAACCCATAAACTGTTTTTCTAAGAATGAACTATTATGAGGTCTTTAATTTTATCAAAAAGTTTATGGCTTTTAGGGGAGCCCAACCCATTTTTCCTTTTTTTTTTTTATTTATGGTTGTTTAGGTTAGCTAAACCTATATTTTCACTTACTAGAATTTATGGTTTATTGGGTGATCCAAACGCCCTACTTAACATAATTTGTTAGGTGAGCCGAACCCTTTATAAGATGATAATTTATGGTTTCCTACTCCAACATGTCCTTTACCCATTTCAGCTTGCCTAAGTACAAGATCACATTTGTGAAATGATATTGAATGAACTCTTTTGTTATAATATGAAGTAATTTTTGTTTTGTATGTTGTTACGTAAATGACTACGTGCTCTATTCATTCTTCAAATAGATCAATATGTAATCTTACTTCTTCATTGTTAGTATCTGGATCAACATGTTGAACTCTAGAACTGCTCATGCCAATCTCTGTTGGAACCACTGCTTTCATGCCATAGGCTAGGCTGAAGGGTGATTCTCCATGGGCTCTTTTGAAGGTCGTTTGGTACTTTCAGAGAACGTGAGTTAACTATTTTGCCCAATCTCCTTTAGCCTCATCAAGCCTTATCTTTAATCCATTTAAGATTGTCCTGTTAGTGACTTTTGTTTATCCATTTATATGAGGTGGTCTATTGAGGTGAACCATAGTTTGATGTGAAGATTCTTGCAAAATTGTTTGAAGTTATCACAGTTAAATTGCTTGCCATTATCTGTGATGAGTGTGTTGGAGATAACGAACCTGCAATGACTTCTTTTCAAAAGAAATGTTGTACCTTCTTTGCTATGAAGGTGGGCACTGTTTCGGCCTCTATCCACTTAGTGAAGTAATTAAGGTGATGATGATGAACTTCCTTTGTCATGTTGCTTGAGGAAAGGGACCTGGAATGTCCATTCCTAAATAATGAACAACTTAGGACTGGTGATGTTGGTTTGCTAATCTGTTGGGATTTTTAAGATTTTATCATGTTTTTGACATTTTTCATAAGTAAGTACCAACTCCTCTACGTCTTTCCTAATTGTTGGCCAATAAAACCTTTTAAGTAGAGCTTTACAGGCCACAACGTGTGATCCTTCATGGGTACCAAAAATCCCTTCATGAATCTCTCAAAGGACATAGTTGTCTTTCCTACTTAAAGACACATTTTATTTAGGGATGCGTGGTTGATGTCCTGTAGAGTGTTATGTCGTGATATGAGTATTTGGTAGCTTTTTTTTACAGCTTTAAGTCTTCTATTTTATTATTGGGTAGTTATTCCTTGTCGAGGTCTTGGATAATTGGTCTCATTCAGGCTTCTGATTCTATAATATTGGGCGCTTCTTATTCATTTATGATGGGCTGCCATTGTTCTCCTTTGAGAGGGAAGTTCTGAAATATGTCTACCCATTCTATTGTTGCCTTAGTTAAGTTGTCTACTTCTTTGTTCTCTTCTCTAAAAACCTGAGTAATTTTTCATATTCCTCCTTATTGAGCAAGTTTGTTGAATAGGGGCTTACATCTTACATCTCTAGGAATCTGAGTAATTTTCCATGTTCCTCCTTGATGAGCGAGTTTGTTGAATAAGGGCTTATATATCTTTACATATTTTGCTAAATTAACATCTTTAGTTTGAAAGTGTCTTGCGAATTGGTTCACCACTAATATAGAATCGTTGAATACCTGCAGTTCTTCTGATTTTACTCCTAGGGCTAGGCTAAGCCCAGTAATCAAGGCTTCATAATCTGCAACATTATTAGTAGCATTGAATTTTGGGGCAATAATATATATTATTCTAATTTTACCAGCGCTTTGGAGAATCACTCTTACTCTTGCTTCATGTTCATTAGAGGTTTCATCTATGTGCAATGTCCATATGTCCTTTGATGGTTTGCCAGTGTGTTTATCCTATATCATTTCCATAACAAAGTCAACTAAACATTAGGCCTTCAAGGTCGTTCGGGGTTCATACCTGATATCATTTTCCCTAAGTTGAGGGGCTTAATGTACTAGTCTTCCTAAGGTATCAGGCCTTTGAAGAGCTTTTTGTAAAGGCTAGTCAATTCGAACCATAATAATGTATGCTTGAAAATAAAGTCTCAATTTTCTACCAAATTTACAAGTGCAATGGTAAGTTTTTTCAGCTTTGGATACCTTACTTCAGCCCCACAAAGGACTTTGCTTGTGTAGTAGACTGGAAGTTATTCACCGTTTGCTTCTTGGATAAGGACTGAGGCTAATGTTTCTTATCTGGCTACTAAGTCTATTAAAAGCATTTCACCTTTTTCTAATCGGCTTAGAAGGGGTGGTGATGTAAGGAATGTCTTAATTCTTTGAATGTTGTCCGACAATCCAATGACCATTTAAAGTGCTTTAAATTTTTCAGGCTTCAGTAAAATGGTAAGCACCTTTTAGCCGAACATGATATGAATCGTCCTAATGTTATGATCCTCTCATCCAATTATTGAACCTCTTTAATAGTTCTTGGTGCCTTCATATATATGATGGCTTGAATTTTTTCAAGGTTCACCTCAATACCCCGTTTGGAAATAATGAACCCCAGGAATTTGCTAGCTTTAACCCCAAAGGTGTACTTCTTTAGGTTTACCTTCATGTCGTACCTGTTCAAAACATTAAAACTTTTCATAGATCATATACATGGGACTCATCAGTTTTGGTTTTTGCAATAATATCATCAACATATACCTTTATACTGTTACCCATTTGACCTCGGAACATATAATTCATCAGCCTTTGATATATGGCACCCACTTTCATGAGACTGAAAGACATTTTTGGTGTAGCAATAAGTGTTTTGATCTATTACGAAGGTAGTCTGCTCCTCATCTTTTAGGTGTATTTGTATCTAGTGATAAGATACATCTAAGTAGTTGCACCTAAAGAAGCAAACAATTTAATCTTCTAGTTGATTAATGTTTGGCAGTGTGTGGCTATTATTCAGACGTACCTTGTTCAAGTCAATGAAGTCAACGTACATCCTCCATTTGCCATTTAGTTTCCTGACCATCATAACATTCGTCGTCCAGTCAAGGTATTTTACTTTTCTAATGATACCTACATTTTGCAATTTAACTATTTATTTTCCTATGGATTTTTATCTTTTAGGGGCAAAGCGCCTTTTCATTTGTTTGACATGTTTCGCCATGGGGTCCATGTTTAGCCTATGGCATGCCACCGAAGGGTGGATCCCCAACCTCCTCATTCTCCAAAATGAATTGGGTTAATTGTTCGGTTGTTAAATGATTCATGTTTGCACCATACTTATCATTTTATCAGTTGAAATCTTAAGTTCAATTAACTCACCAACTGGTTCTATTCACTCTCTTTGTTCAAGGTTTGTTGGCTCAGTCTCTGGTACTTTATCACTTTGTTGTAGGGTGATGTGGTTACATTTACTTACCATCATTTGGATCCCCTTACTATTACAACTCCCTTAGGTGTTAGTATTTTTAGGGTGAGGCATTTAATACTTTCCACTGCTCCTATTTCAAAGAGATAAGGTCTTTCCAGAATTTGGTTATAAGGAAACTCCTCATCTATAACTTAAAATAAAGTTTTAACTATTGTTGTTAATCCTAATTGTTCATCTGCCATTTCCACTAGTAGGGTGGTAATCCTAATAGATCGTAGTTGTTTTCCTCCTAAACCCACAAGCGGTTTGCTTGCTTTCTTAAGGTTCATTAATGTTCCTCTCATCGTTTTGTAGGCCTTTTCGGTGATGATATTAACTACGCTTCCCCTGTCTACTAGTAACCTCTTAACAAGATACTCATTCAGGGTTCCTTCGACTATTATGTTCAAGATTCCTTCAACTACTAGGGCATCATTGTGAGGGCCATCAATGTGATCCTCATCTTCTAGGTCGAACATGACCATTGGGAGGTTTTGGTAAGAGATAATAAGGAAAAGGTTCAAACATGGCTAGTTCTAGTTTGATGTGCTAGGCTAGTCTCCTCTCATAATCATATTGATCACGCTTACTACTCTCTTGTTAGGGCATTCTTCTCTTTTTATTTCTTGGTCTTTATCTTTAGGTCTTTTCGCTTTATTATCCTTAATGAACCTTCTAAGTGTTTCAGTTTGTATAAGTCTCTTGACTTCTTTCTCCAGGTCCCAACACTATTCAGTGTCATGACCATGGAAACTATAAATAAAGTTTTGTCCCTCTTAGTGGCCCTATCGGGGTTTAGCCTTCAAGGGTATTGTATGTCAGTGTCATTATGTTTAATCTAGAAAAGTATATTACCTCAGATGTCGTTCAGAGGTATGAACTCGGAATCTCTGCTGCTTCTCATTTGGTTAGTGGAAGGATTATAGATTTGGAGTGTTTTACAATTGGAGTTATTTGTTCTCCTTTCTTGGTTTTTCTTTTAATTTCACCGTTCACTGATCTTTTGTTGCTCTCTTTCAATATATCTTTGAGCTATAAAGATAAGTTTAGAATAAGACTCTACTATCTTCGTGTGGAGCTTGTCGAACGTGGTTTTGCTCCTTATTGCTTCCATGGTTATTTCAACATTTATGGTCTTAATCTCTATTGCCTCCTTATTAAATCTCAATATATTCACGAAGGGTTTCACCCTCCTTTTGCTTATAGAATCTTAAAGAACTCTTTTTTCTCTTGCGATGAATGTCAATAGAAAATCTTAATAGAAATACATTCTCTAATTCTTTAAAAGAGTGAATATAACTATGGGGTAGTTGAAGATACCGCATTTGTGTTGTTTCACTCAGGGTAGTGAGGAAAACCTTACAAAGTATGGCATCAAAAATATCATTAAGCAACATAATGGCTCAAAAGGTGGACATATGGGTTCATAAATCTCCTAATCCATTGCATGCTTGTAGAGTGAGAAGTTTCCACTTGAGTGAGAACTTCTCTTTAATGATTTCCCACACCAAAGAGGAAGCCTCCAAGTATTTCTTGATAAAACTTGATCTTGCTTTTAAGTGTTCTACCTAGGAATCAACTTCATCCTCAGCAGAGTTTCAGTTACTTTTTTGTTGAATCTGATTACAGTGTCCTCCTTGTTTACCTGTTGCATAGTTCTGGAACCTTAAGGATTTATCAACTGAGGATGAAGTTCCTCATTATGTTCTCCAGGGTTTTTCCTCGGTTGTGGTGCGTTAAGGGCTGCAAGATTGATGCTAAGTGCTCTAGCCATTGCTAGTTAAAGTCGTTTATAGCAGCTTGCATAGTTCTTGCTAAGGCCTCTTGGAATTGTGTCAGAATCTCATTTATAGCAGTGACAACATTAGAGACATTGATGCATGCGGTGTTGGTGTTGTACCTGAGGACACATTTCCTCCTCCTGAACAAGAAGAATGGGGTTTGGGTTGTTTATAATGTGACGGGCCATTACTCGCTTAGGATCTAAGACAAAGATTTAGTTTTTATATGAGAAATAGGTTAAAGGTGGAAACTTTAAAAGAGATCTTTCAATGAAACAATAGAAAAGGTTCCCACAAACGACGTTAATTGATAGTGCCTTGGTTGCCGAAGAGAGTAAAAGTCTTGCCAAAGGGTGAACAAACGTAAATTTGGAGGACTGTGTCCTCCACAGTCACTCTGATACTTAAGTTAGTATGAGAGTTTTTAGAGTTTACAAAACTTGAGAAATGAGAGTGAAAATAGAAAATCCTAGCAAAACATATCTTAGTCGTTGAAAATATTATTATTTATATCATTCCTTATTTTAAATCCTTCACAGATATGTCAAACATAGTATTCGTTGGATTTATCATTATTATTTCGAAATATATGAAAAATTATGTATTATATAATTATTTTTTATTGGTCAAACGTTAAAAATATAAGTACTCTTCATCATTCGAACGATGTGTGCTACTAGTTTACAAGTAAATTTTTCGAACATTAGTTCCATTCTATTGTTCGATATATTATCTCTTGTTATAAGAATCTAATATTAAGGATATATACTATTCATATGAAAGACACTCATCCATTGCCGTGGTTGTCAGTTTGGTGAATGATATCAATAATAATAATTTGTCTTTTCAAATATTAGAAATGGAGCACCACAATCTAGATTTCAATCTCACGTTTTACTCCGTAGATATTTGTAGATTCATGTTCGAAGTCACACTCCTGGGACCCAAAATGTTTGACTAGAAAATTTAAAACAAGAAAAACAGCCGTCATCGTGTCAGCTAACCCAACCCTTCTTGACCAACCTTCTTTAATTTTTAATTATTTTCATCATTTTCACCTTCCATTCAAACCCAGCCTTCATCTTCCTCTACTGTTTTCTAGTTTCACTTGCCTTCCACCAATGAAGAAACACCAAAGCCCTCCTCCCATCTTAATTCTACTTCCCCTAATTCTATCTTTCCAACAAGTTTCATCTCTTGATTTCCTCTTCAATGGCTTCAATTCCTCAAGTTTGCTTCTTTATAGCTATGCAGCCATCGAATCTAATATTCTTACACTTACTAATAGAACAGCTTTGGCTATTGGTCGTGCCTTGTACCCATCAAAAATAGCCACAAGAGATCCAAAATCATCTCGTGTCTATTCATTTTCTACTTCTTTTATCTTTGCTATGGCACCTTACAAGAACGTCCTTGCCGGGCATGGCCTGGTTTTCATTTTCACCCCAAAAACTGGCATAGGTGGAACAACCGCATCGCAAAATCTCGGCCTTTTTAACAGAACCAATGATGGCAAGGCAAGCAACCATGTTTTGGGGATAGAGTTTGATGTGTTTCCTAATCAAGAATTCAAGGACATAAATGATAACCATGTTGGCATAGATGTGAATTCCCTCACTTCAAGATTTGCACATGAGGCAGGATATTGGCCTGACGATGAAAACACGGAGTCTTTCAGGAAGTTGAAGCTGAATAGTGGTGAAAATTACCAAGTTTGGATTGATTATGCAGATTCTTTGATTAATGTTACGATGGCTCCTGTTGGGGTGAAAAGGCCTAGTAGACCTTTATTAAATGTTTCTCTTGATTTATCTGATGTTCTTCTGGATGAGATGTATGTTGGTTTTACTGCATCAACAGGCATACTTGTTGAGAGCCACAAGATTCTTGCTTGGAGCTTTAGTAATTCGAATTTTTCTTTTAGTGAAAGGTTGATTGCTACTGGGTTGCCTTCATTTGTTCTTCCAAAAGATTCGATTTTTCGGTCTAAAGGGTTTATTGCAGGAGTTACAGTGGGAGGTTTTGTTGTTCTTGTCCTTGTTGTTTTGATTGCTTTGTTTTTTATTTGGAGGAAGCAGAGGAAAGCAAGGGAAAAAGCAGACATGGAGGAGTGGGAATTGGAATATTGGCCACATAGAATTCCATATCAAGAAATTGAGGCAGCAACAAAAGGATTCAGTGAAGAGAATGTGATTGGAATTGGAGGAAATGGGAAGGTGTTTAAGGGTGTATTGCCAGGAGGAGCTGAGGTTGCAGTGAAGCGAATTTCGCATGAAAACGATGGGATGAGAGAGTTTTTAGCTGAAATTTCTAGTCTTGGAAGATTGAAGCATAGGAACTTGGTTGGATTGAGAGGTTGGTGCAAGAGGGAAAAAGGACTCTTCATGTTAGTCTATGAATATATGGAAAACGGAAGTTTGGATAAAAGGGTGTTTGATTGTGATGAGAATAAAATGTTAAGTTGTGAAGAGAGAATACGGATTTTGAAACATGTAGCTTCAGGGATATTGTATTTGCATGAAGGATGGGAAGTTAAAGTCCTACATAGGGATATTAAGGCTAGCAATGTGTTACTAGACAAGGAAATGAATGGAAGGTTAGGTGATTTTGGGCTAGCCAGGATGCACAGCCATGGACAAGTGGCTAGCACTACACGGGTGGTTGGAACAGTAGGGTACTTAGCACCTGAGGTGGTCCGCAGTGGTCGAGCATCTGCTCAAACAGATGTGTTTGGTTTCGGGGTATTGATTTTAGAAGTCATGTGTGGAAGGAGACCTATAGAGGAAGGGAAGCAACCATTGGTAGAACTGGTATGGAAGTCAATGATGCAAGGTCAATTACTGAATGTGTTAGATCCGCGGTTGAAGGCTAGGGGAGAGTTCGACGGGGAAGAAGTGGAGAAAGTACTTCATTTAGGCTTGTTATGCACATATCCTGAACCTAGTGCAAGGCCAACAATGAGGCACGCAGTGAAGATAATGGAGGGGAAGAGCGAGCCTAATGAGGCTGAGATTGAGGATATGGATGCGTATCTGCTACAACACATGAAATCTAAGGAAATGTGGTTGAATTTTTCTCAAAGCTTGAGCTCTTCATTCCACCCCACATTTGAAGATATTAGGCAATCTGAGTCATCTACCATGTCTCTGTGTTGGACCAATAGCATAGTAGAGGGTAGGTGAATCTGCAAAATTTTTTTTGTTTGCATCACTAGTTCATGAGTAGCATTTGTTGGTGAAGCCAAATTTTGATGCAAAAATTACCATGTTTTCGGAGCGAAGGAGGGTTGATGAAGTTGGGGATGCAGGCGTACAAGTTGGGCTAATGAGATCAAGAAGCACATAAATTGAAATTTTGGTGAGGAGGGAGCAACTTTTTCTTATGTTTTTGATATGTTGATTCATATTTGTTGGTTGATTCAAATAGCTTTTTCTTGTTACCTCAAAAAAAAAAAAAAAAAAAGAGAGCTTTTGGTTCTTTTTATACTTGTTTTATATGTACCCAAAAATCCCCATTGTGATGCTAAAGTATAAGTTTTACTTTCTGCTAACATGCCATTTTTGTAAAGCACTGAGGTGGAGGTGTTGCTGTCTTAGCTCCGCCAAAATTATCATAAGAATCATTCTGGTATGATCCTATGGCACCATTTGAGCTCAATATGTGCATTACAACTTTGGGAACTAAACTGATGAGTGATCACTCTCACTAGGTGAATACTTTTTGATTCATTGGGATTTCAAAACCCCAGGCTTAAGCAATATAAAATAGATTGAAACGTTTTGTTTTGGTGTCGTCGTCTTCCTGCGAGAGATGCCACATTTGTGCCGCAACAGTGATCCAGTATTGTCGATTATTTTAATCAAGTGTCAAAGGTGTTCCCATTGAGGCGGGGATAGATAAGTTGGGCGCCTGTGCGATCCACGCTCACCACATTTTTTTCTACACATTCCTATTTTTGTGTATGACTCTGATAGTGGATAAGCCTATATCCAACTCCAAGCCCAAATCTGTAATCTAATAATGAAGCCTAAGCCCAAAATCAAACTGTACAAATACCTTAACGAACTTATGTTTGGACCTGTGGCCTTTGTCGTAAACAATGTGCAGAGTTCTGACTTTTCGTCATGTTCTCTGGCCGAACCCCATGTCAGGTACTCTCTTGGTGCAGCTTCAGAAACTTTGGCACGACACCACTTCGATAATTGAAGGAAAGTTTTTCAATCCCTCTTATTGAATCATATTATTATTACTCTATTACAAACCGACTTTCCTTTTCTTTCTTAGATGCAACAAGAATTATGCCTTGGTCTTGCTTGGAAAGTTAGACCTTCATGAGGATTCAGTGAAGTGAGCGAGTAGCACATCTCTCTCCTATGAGCTTTAACTTCCATAGATAATTGGTGATTGTTAAATTGGAAAGGAAACAAGGCTAAGCAGGTATACTATGAGACCACCCCAAACAAAGAAAAGATGAAAATCTTGAACTGTTGTGATTTTATTTCTTTGGAAAATATTTTAATTTTGAGCTACCAAATTAAAATAATTAAATAATTTGTTATTGTCCATTAATTATTTAGTTGTTCAAAGAAGAATTAAAGCCTAATATGAAAATTTAAATCTATAATAAGAAGTCTAAGGAAGTGTGGAATTCATTAAGATTTAGCCATGAAGGCTTCTTGGAGAAATGCAATCACCAAACAAACTAGAATGTGAAGAAAAAAAATGTATATAATGAAGCTTTGATGAGCCAATTATATCAAACACGTTAAAAGATGAAGTGATGAAAATTTAGAATATTTTTCAATAAATAGCTGAATTTAATTATATCTATTCAAATAACCAAACTCAACTGAATCTTTTATCCTTTATTTTTTGTTATACATCGAGTTATTAATACAATTTCCTTTTATTCTATTGTTTTTAATTTTTCTATTAAGTTATATAGCTCTTCAAATTTGTTTTTTTTTTTTAATGATATTGCATCAATCAATTTAAAGATAAAAAAAAAATTCAGATTCTTTTATTTTCAGTACCATCTCTTAATTAAAAATACCAGCGAATCCAATATGTTCAAATAATTCGACATTAAAGAATTACAAAATGTATATAGCTCACCCATAGGCCTTCTACTAGTTCCACAAACAATTAATATAAATATTACCAACCAGCCAGGATAAATAAATAAAAGGAAAATATATTTAAAACGAAAATTAAATTTCTTCATTTTTTTTTAAAAAAATAAGTTATCCAAATACAAAAATCACATTTTCCTTTTTTTTTTTTAAAAAAAATACATGTTTCCTAGGTAGTGTGAACGACTGAACATGGTGTCCTTTCTTCTTGTTGTGCATCTGAGTCCCATAACAATTTATAGTTGTATATATATATTTTTTATTTCTCAAAATCACAATCTCTTAATCTTAAAAATACCTCGACTAACCATTACATTAAAAAGTCATTAATACGTTCTGCACACTTTATTTTTTTAGTATAATTTGGGTTAGAATATTTATGAGCAATAATTTCATATTATTAAGATTGCAAAGACTTCTGTATATATTCAACTAATGTAATAAAATAATTTGATCCGAATATAATCTAATTTAAAATTGATTCAATTTAAAAATTTATCAATTTTGATTTATTTGTTAATTATATTTATATTAAATAAGAATATGAGTATTTTTTTAATATTTGAAAGTTGTAAAAAATCTGAAATTGAAACTAAAGAGCTTTGCATTTAAAATTCATTTGGTTGAGATTTTTTTCCTATAATATTTTTTTAATGAAAAGAAAATCAAATCTTTTCAGTTTTTATACTTGTATACAAACTTTTTAAATTATTTAATTTATTTTAAATTAATTAAAATTTATATCAATTATATTCATATTAAAAATCAATGAGAGTAAGTTTATGATATTTGCTGAAATAATTATATTTTTTAGTTTAAAAAATTATTTTTTTAATTGTGAAACTTATATTAGCTCAAATTTAAGTTAATTTTGGATCATATAAGTACTTTTATAACTAGTATGATAATTATATAATTAATTGTTATGTTCAGTTAAAAAAATTGTTAAGTTAATAAATGACATTCATTTTTATTTGAATTTTAATTATACGTATAAATAATATTTTTATTTAAAAAATATTAAAATTATGAATGGCCAATTTAGTCTAAAATCCAAAATGATATGATTTTTTTACATTAATTTGATAATTGATTTTATTTATTCATAACCTAAACTCCCTAAAAAAAAGTGATTTGAAATTAATCTAATCTAATACTCACCTGAACCACCGATTTTCCACTTGTGTGAATCACGAGGAGCATGATTTCATTGTTGAATCAATCAGCATCGTCAAAACTAGGCACCTCTCTACCTATCTAGCCAGTTCGCTATCCATCACTCCCACGGATGAGATAATTTTGAAATGGTCAAACCAATATCATTCCTAAGGTAGAAAATTGAATGATCGCATATCTTTAGAAAGCGTGGGATTAGAGATTCATTCTTCAACAAAACAATCAAAGGCATTATTAGAATTTGGGGTACGGGAGAGAACAAGGAGATAGACGAACGCTTCTAATTATCATTCGTGGATCAAAATCAAGTTGTGGACGTTAAGACAAAAACAAGTCCTTATCATAAAAACGTGGATTACAATAGGCCATGTTATATATATATATATATATGGCTGCCAAATAGTATGTCTAGGAAAATATATAAAACATGGTTATAATTGAAGATGACTCTAAAATTGCCCCTGTGATATTTTCATTCTATTGATTAAAAAAAATGACTATAAAATATATTATATAATGAAAATTCTTTGTTACACCGAGTGTAGCAAATTAAATTATTTATCAATATAATTTAAAAAGTATAAATTTTGATTATTGAAGATGGTTGTAAAATAAATTATATTAGGAAAAATTTTGTTGTTATATTGAATATAATAAAGTGAATTATATAACAATTTAATTTAAAAAAAAAAAGTAAAAAAGTGTTTATTGTTTCCATAACGACTTATATATAGATATTATTTTATCTCTTCCATTATTAAAATATAAATTATAGATTAACTAAGTGTCTATTAGCAAAGACTTTTCTGCCATAGTTTCCATAGTAATACACTTTGACAATAACTTTCAATTTAATCTGTGGTATTAATTGAATGTATATTTAATAAAAAATTGTTTTAAGTGGGTTTTACATTTTTAATTAATTAGTCATAGAAAAAAGGTGCATTATATTAAATAATATATAATAAAAATAATTTAATGCATACAGCATTATAAGATCAATTAGATAATATAATACACAGTAAGGTGGAACAAAAGATAATTAGATATTTCGGTGATAAGAAATTATAGATATAATAATAAAGTAGGCAAGATATAAAAAATCTCAAGAAAGCATCAAAAGCACCATTTTCTGATAAGAATGTATATGGTCATGGCATCATCACGTTTGTTGGAGCATTAATTACAATTTAACGTTAGTTTAATAATAAGATGATGTACTTTAGTATGCTATTGTTTATTGTGGGCTGTCTCAGTCTTCTCAAGGTTGATGACAAGATTGTAAACAGATGAAAGGATGTTACTTCTATCCTTAAATGAAACATAGAACTTATCTGGAATCATACATAACAAAGTAGGCCGAAGGAGAAGTTATAGCTTGAATGGACTTTGTCTATTGATAATGATGATCAACGCTTCCATTACAGAAAAATCACTTGGAGAAAACTAGAAGCTGCCAGAGTAAGCAATTACACAAGCATTATAAACTATATCACATGAAAATGAAAATGCAAATACGATACGAAAAAATAAGATCTTTAAAAAATTTATTAAATTATAAGAAAAATATAAAAAATATAAAAACATTAAAAATATTTCCAAACGACTCAATAAGAGTTTTTATGCTAGATAAATCCAAATATACTCCAATACTCACATATGTGATTAATTTTTTTTTGCTCGAAGGCACATGTGATTAATTAATAACACAAATATCACGTGGAAAATGAAAACTAAATATTTAAAATACAACATTAACCCTTTTCAAAAAAAAAAAAAAAAACAGAAATACAACGTTAATCTTGTTTGTGTCAAGGCCACGAAGAATTATTGCCTCATTAGAATGACCAGAACATCCTCAATTTTGTCTCCACACTACCGGTTAAATTGATGGGAATCTTGTATGGTCTAATCGGTATCACTGCCTAAACCAGTGGCAAGTCGCCGCGTTTTTGTAAAATCTTTTTTTTTTTTTTTTTGTAAAAGATGGTAATAAAATAAACAAAATCTGACAATGCAATGCCTGATATTATGATTAGAGGAAATCATTTACGTTAAGTGGACAACAAGTAGGTCCTACTTTTCAGATAAACATTGTAATCGAAGGGCGTGGATCGGACCACGTGGCGCCCCGATGAACACCCAGTCACATCATTAGCCGCTTCTAGGACCTACTCCACTCAGGATAAGGTACGTCTCGTCACTTTCACAATTTATTTCTTTTTCATTAAAAATTTTAATCATAATAATAAACGAATAAATGAATATTCGAGTATATCCAGAATGGTCGCTAGACCAAAATTATTGAACCAAACTGACGTGGATCCTTGCTGTCTGATTTACATCACCCAATTGTAAAATGCCACATAGGTAGCGAAACGAACTCACATGTGCGCGGCGGCTCGTTGGTCCACGTTGTCAATTGGGGTCCCATTTCTACTCCAAATCTAGTTATATAAACCAAATGTCATTTGACCCGTCGTTCACACGCTTTTAATGTTTCCCTGAACAAAAAAACGACCAAAGAAAAAAAAAAAATTAAATATCATGCCAAGTGCAGGAATTGGAATTCCATTTCTTCAACAGAATTTCGTGAGCGATGGCCGTGATCTCGACTATCATGAGCAGCCGGCGGCCACTTTCTCGGATATGGTATTTGGGTTTCTTGAGGATAGTGAAGATCATTTTCTACCAAGTAGTAGTAATGATTCTGATGAAAATGTAGTAGTAGATGAAGAAGACGAAGACAAAGAGAACGGTAGTAGTGCTAAAGAAGACAATAATTTTTGGGAAAATCAGCATCAAGTTCTACAAGTAATTGATCTGATTTCATAATCTTTTTTTTTTTTTAAATTACGTTTTATTTCTAGAGATACATATTTTTATATGCTGCATGTCTGGCGTGCAGGCGACCTTATGCAGGACCAGTTCGTTGGAATCAAGCATTAGAAATATCACCAAAGAAGCGATCAAAGAAATTCAGATGGCAGAAACAATATGTGGCTGTGGGAGACCAATGGCAGGCGGCTGCCGTAATTGTTTGATGACAGAAATCTCCGGCCGCCTTCGAAATGCTGGTTACAATAGTGCCATTTGCAAGTCTAAGTGGAGAAGTTATCCAGATATCCCATCAGGTAAAATAATATTGTCTGAAGATCATCATCTAACAATTACAATTCATTCAAGGCATTCAGGGTTTAACAAGACTACCTGCATATTTATATGTATATTCCATAGGAGAACATACGTTCTTTGACGTAATAGACGATTCAAGTTCGAAGAAAGGAGAGGTGAGGGTGATCATTGAATTAAATTTCCGGGCCGAGTTCGAGATGGCAAAAGCAAGCGAAGAATACAATCGACTAGTCTGCCGATTACCGGAAGTATTCGTCGGAAAAGTTGAAAGATTGAACACTGTAATTAAGATCTTGTGCTCAGCTGCCAAGAAATGTATGAAAGAACGGAAAATGCACCTGGGGCCATGGAGAAAACAAAGGTACATGCAGGCAAAATGGTTAGGTACATGTGTAAGGACAACATCTACGCCGGTCTTCTCAACTGGATACTCCGGCCGGGTCTCGAAACCCAAGGCGTCAATGCTAACAGTCGATTTGCTGGAATTGTTCCCTAACGTGCAATGTACAGCAGTTGAGGTTGTGTGATTTGGATTTGGAAATGCAAAATTTTGTTCACCTGTCTTTTTTGTGATCTTCGATAGAGTGAAGAAAAATGTAAACATGAGGAGTTAATAATTGTGAGAACAACCGTAGTAAATGAATCTCAAAAATCCTTTGCTGCGTAGTTAAAAGAAAAAAAAAATGAAATGGACTTTATATGGTTTTCAGTAATTCAATTATGGCAATCGTCGACCGTCTTTACACATTTCTTCCAAAGATTTGTTTTGCTTCCCAAAAAAGAAAAACCTTCATGGCATGGAACACAGCTTATCAGGCGTGGCATTATAACAAAAAACAATTTCATTCTTATGGAAGAATTGACGAGGACCATGTGATGTAGCAAAAGTTTTAAGAGGAAGAAATATGTGGAAAATTAAAAGATAATTGTTTATAAGTTTGTTAGTTTGTATATAAATACCAAATAAATAGACATTAATAGTTGTTAATTCTCAAAAAATATTAAAATTTTGTAAAGATAAATAGAGATACTATTTTCATAAATTTTTAGCAATACAGAATTCAAAACCCTGGGATACGTTGCTAAATAGCTATTTATAGGCTAAACTCTTAAATTAATTAAGAAATTAAAATCACAATAAACAAGAAAATGATAAAACTTTCTAAAACATTATAGATTCTAAATTTATTCTCAAATCTTATATTAATTAGATAATATCTCTTTCTATATAAAAAAAAAAACTCCAAATGGTAAGTTACATGAAAATTCCCTCAATAAAATAAATCCAACCTAAAAAATAAAATTTTAATAAATTTATTTAATAATGCTCCTACATCATTCTTCCCTATATTGAAAAAGAGCTCATCTTGAGTTCCGCTTAATATGATATTTCTTCTTACTTGAAAACTTTTTAAAGTACTTTTAATTTTTCAATTTCTTTTGGAGTAGTCATTCATTCCGCTCAAAGATTTTTAATAAAATTATCTATGCATAATTTTTTTTTGTAAGTCAAATATTTGATACTTCAAGAAATATACATGATAACAGATCATCATAGTAAAGATTATTTTATAACTTCATCAAAATAATTATCATGTATTACAAACGAATCTCAATTAACATATGAAATATATTTTTCATATTTCAAAGTAAAAATAGAACAGTGTTGCTTCGACTGCATTGCATAATCATGTTCATAGACTTTATCTATATGTAGATCATCACTATGATCGTTGCATATGGATAGTATGGTGATCCAAGAATGAATGTGGCTCTGATGCTAAATTGATATAACAACAACTTTACAAGGAAGAAGCACGTGAATATGTTTGTTGATTCATGCACGAATACCAGATAAATAAACATCAAAAGTTCATTGACTCTCAAAAAAATATCGAAAATTTGGAAGAATAAATAAAGATGCTTCCTTTAGAATTTTTGTTAATAAAACACTCAAAATCCTTTACATATGGTTCCAATAGCCCTATTTATTGGTTAAACTTTTAAATTAATTAAGACACTAAAATCACAATAAATAAGAAAATAATAAAATTTCCAAAAACATAATATATCCTCAATTTTCTAAAATATAATAGATCTAAATTTATTCTCTAATCTTGCTAATTAATAAATATATTAAGTAGATATTATCTCTTTTATGGGTGTAAATGAATCAAACTTGCTCGCAAGTTACTCGAAGTTCGGCTCGATAAAAATCGATTCAAACTCGACTCATTTATTAAATGAGTTTTAAAATCAAGCTAGAGTTTGACTCATTAATTTAACAAGTCAATTTTAAACTTATCAGTACTCGACTTGTAAGCTCGTAAACTAATTCGATAATAAATATAATTATATATTTTATTTATAATATGTATAAAATTACTTTTTAAAAGTATATTAATTAAAATATATAGCAAATAATATATATTTCATATTGTAATTTACAGTTATAATGTAATATCTAATTTTTATGCAAATATTAATAAAGATATGAAGTTTTAAAAATAGAAATCTTAATTTTTTAAAAAAATTATCAATAATTTTATTTATAATTTAATTCTAATAAAAAAATGTATGCTCAATTAAGTTCGTTTAAACTTGCAAATTTTATGCAATTTTAATTATATTCTACTCCAACTCTGACTTGTTCATTAAATGTTTTTTTAAATATTCGATTCAAGCTCAACTCATTTATAAAATATGAGCAAGTTGAGTATTGATTCAACTTAATTCATTTACATCTCTATCTCTTCCTATATAGAAAACTCTAAATAGCAAGTTACATAAAAATCTCGTGAATAAGATATTTCTTTAAAGATTGAATTTAACTTAAAAAGGAAATATTAAATAGAATTTTAATAAATCTAGTTAATAATCAATAATTATGTGACTTTTGTATTTTTATGTTAGTCGTGTAATTTTTTTTCTTTAGTATATAACTTTTGTGTTTTAATGTTAGTACAGGATCAGACACTCTCGTGTTTAAACAAATATAATAGATAATTATATTTGTGAATCTAAATTATTTATTTTAAATTGAATTATTAATTTTTTTAAAATAAAATTTTAACTTTAAAAAATAAATTATTATTGATATAAATAAATTTTAATTATTAATTTGGAATTCAATATTTATTAATGTAATTGATCATATTTATCCCAACATTAAATAATTGTCATACTAACCTTTTTCAGCGTTCGATCAACTCACCAGAAATTAGGTGGATTTCGTGTATGTGAAAAATACACAAACTTTTACGTACTAAATGCATCTACTATTTTCCTTTTGATTCGTGGGTTGAACGGAAATTAGAGTATGTAAGAGTACTTTTTTCCCCTAAAAAATAGTACTATTATTTTATACTTGGTTTAGTAAATACAGTAGGTCTCTTCTTTTGAATGACTTTTATTAAATTGATTAATACATTTTGTACGTTGGCAGATTGGAGGAATTAAATATACTTTACAGATGAACTAATACACAATTCATTGCTTTTGAGTCCATTAATAATTTCGGAAAAATTTCCGTACTGTTCTGTTCTTCAGATGGTCTCTTGGTCTTTAAGCAACCAGTCCGATATCAAAGTTTGCTTCCTTTTTCTGATTTCATTTTTCGTCCAAAACAAATGACATACTCGAGGGTTCATTGTTATTTAATACGAGGGATAATGGAATGGAAATCCAAGTTGAAATCAAGAATACAATGAAAAGAAATTCGTTGAACGCCCAACATCATGAAGCAAAGTTTAATTATTGTGGTGATTGGTGAGTTGCAAGTTGCAGAAAAAAAAAAAAAAACCTTACAGATTTAGACGAGATTATCTACCATAAAAATCTCTCTCGAACAAAAAGGCTGGCTAGCTAGTATCCATGGCATGACGAACGCTATGTTTTTCTTCTGTATGCTAATATCATTAGAACAGACTCGAAGTAGTCTCATGAGTTGCAAAACGGTGTGACCATCTTATGGGCTGGCGTAATGGTAGTGGGTTTCGACTTCAATAGTACTAATGATATGGGTCTGACATTCTGGTCGTCAAGCCCATTATTACTAATACCCATGATTAAATGCCATTAATTTTTGAGAGGCCCAGTACTTTCTCCAACAAGATTATTATTATTTTTTTACAATTGACTATATGTAATTATTTGGATTGGTATTGGACATGTGTCTTTCATTCGTTTCACTTAAACCACATATATACTATCTTTTTTTGTTTTTGGTAAAAAAGGACATTCGCTAAAATCACCTCTTTTTTCTAATTTTTTACACTTCAAATCTTTTTTTTCTTTTTTTCTTTTCTTATTTAATTATTAATGAAATATTCATTTAATTTGATTCAAATTGATTAATTTGAATTTTAAAAGTTTTTATTTTTCATGTAAAAATTAAATTTTTTAAAATAAATGCATCTAATAGTTTAAAAACTTAAAGAATATATAATTATTCATATATTTTAAAAAATATATTACAAATAATAATGATAAGTGTTAACTAACTTGCAAGTCAAAACAAATATACTTAAATATCAACAATAATGTGCATTGAATAAAAAATAATATATTTAGAGTAATAATAATGTACCTGAAATAAAAAAAAATATTATACTTATAATCATCAAAAATGTAAAATAACATTAGAACTTTTTATTACAGAAGTCAAGATAGAAACTCAATGTATATACAGTACAAAAATCAATGTACTTCTTCAAAACATTAATATATCCTTATATCAAATGTTATATACTTAAAGTTCCAAATTAATATACCTTTCATTCTAAATTAATGTACTTACATCCTAAAAAAAATGTATCTAAATGTTTGAAGTTTTTATTAAATAATTTTAGATATAACAAAACTTATGTATACATAATACAAAATCAATGTACATTCTTTTGAATATTAATGTATCTAGATATTTAAAATTTTTATTAAACAACTTCAATACAATAAAATCAGTGTACATACAGTATAAAATCAGTGTACATTTTTATCAAATATAAGATCCTAATCCATTTTTGTGTAATCAATACATAATTCAAATATACAATATAAAAAATTACATATAAAAAAAATATTCATTGTAATATAAAAAAATGATTGAAATATTTATTAAAATATTTATTAAAGAAGAGATTTTAAATAAAAATTATGTGATTTTGAATAAGAAAGAAAATTTCTAGAGCAAAAACAACGTTATTTTAAAATTAAAAATCTCACAATGAGTTACTATCCCACAAAATGCAAAAAGACATGCACACTAAAGACAAATTATATGATGGACCACAATACAAGCTTATATACGGGTCCAACATATGATTTACCAAATTATTTTGCAGTAGTATTTTTATTTTACAAAAATTTACATATAAGCCAGTTTCACATGGTTGGATTCTTAGGTCATGGGTCTGCGTATATTGGAAGCTCAAAGGCCGTCTCATGCCCACGGATAACTTTCCACTTCCAGGAAATTATCAACGTGAAAACAGAATTTGAAAGACTTATTGACTTTTAAAATTTAAATTTTTTTAAATTTTAATAATATTGATTAATTTTAATAAAATTACTTAAAATTAATAAAATTTTAGTAAATCTAACGGAAATTTAAATTGATCAAAATAAAATAATTTTTCACTCACAGGAAATTATCAATGTGAAAACATAATTAAAAAGGCTTCTTGGCTCCTAAAATCTAAATTTTTTAGAGTTGATAAAATTGTTCAATTCTTTTAATTTTAGCAAAATTAGTCAAAATTAATAAAATTTTAATAAATCTAGCTAAAAGTCAAATTGATCAAAATAAATAATATATCACATGACATGACAAATCAATTAGTATGATTAAACCAATTAGTATGTCAACTACATAATGCATAGTTCCAGTGGAATGATATATCGTTTTTATTCTTGTAAAATAATATATATATATATATATATTCAACATAAAAGGGGCCCTCCGATGACCAAATCTTTTTCCACATAATTCTAAAATTTTAGTTTCAATCATCCTAATTTTTTCAGTAATTAAATTTAAATTTTAAATTGTGAAAATTGCTTTTTTAATTTAAATATGTTAAAATCATTAAAATTCATAAATTTATTTTCTAATCTTAGAAAAATATGAAAATTTTTACAAAATTATTTTATGATTGGATGAGTCTATATAGCTAATAATTTGATTAAAAATATTTTGATTCGCTATATTTTGTGTATGGTTATAAATTCACTGTTTTTATTTTTATATTTATTGTATAAAATTATTACAATCATCATTAGAAAGCTTAAAATGATTAAAAATATAAATAAAATAAATTATATAAACATAGAGAATTTAGTGATTATATCTAATAGAGTATAGTGAATCAAATCATCAATGAGAGAAACCAATAGATTATTTGAAAATTAGTTTGCTCACTGAAATACGAAGATAAAAAGTTTTGGTGTTAGCCATACCTCGAAATTACAAAGACACTCTTGATCTTTTACAATCAAATGCTATGATTAATGAGTTTTATGGGAGATTTATATAATCTTTTATGAGAGATTTTGCTAGAATTGTTGAACTAATGGAGTCAAGCATTAGTCCATTTGAGTGATCAAAAAACTTTCTTGATCTTTATTTTAGGTTTATTGATTTCATTACTGTTAAATTTTTTATTAGTTAGTTAGAATTTTAATGCAATTATATATCTAGGAATTGTTGCACTTTGTTTGTTTTAGTTTGAAACATGTATATATGCTTTATGAATATTATTTATTTTAATTGATGTTTTTATTTTCAATTTGATTAATTATGCATACTCTTCATTAATGGATTAAATATATTTAATTTATATAATTAAATATAAATAAATACATGTAAAATTCATAAAACATATGAACATTTTAAAGTTTTAGTAACTTTCAGAATATTAATTTACATATGTTAATTAAGGTAATGATCATATTACATTAGAATATTAGACAATGATTGAAAATATAATGACCTTTTGACTCTGAACCTTATATAAGGTTATTGATATACTCTCTCTCTCTCTCTCTCAAAAGTTGTCATCTTTCAATTTTCATATTATTGAAGAAAATATATTAAGTGTTTTGTCAACTCATGTATTTTTTCATCTATCCTTAATTATATTAATGAGATAATAAATGTATTTTACCTAACTTAATAATTAATAAGGGTAAATTGGAAAAAGTGATTGTAAATATTTTTGATTTAATGAGAGTGAACATGTGTTTCAAGACGTCCCAAAAAGGAATAGTAGATAATTTTTTTGAGACGAAATGAGTAATTAGTTAATGATAAAGTGTGTGTGTGTATCTCTCTCTCTCTCTCTCTCTCTCTCTCTCTATATATATATATATATATATATATATATATTGATTGTTAGATATAAATAAACTTATGTATATCTTGTGTAGAATTTTATATTTACAAAATGATTTATGCTTCTAAAATATTGTTATTGAATTCAATAAAGGTAAAAGATTAAATAATGATAATATCTCGAAGCCTTGAATAATATTATAAAAGAGTTCAAGGAATGTAAAACGACCCAATATAGAAGGGACCATGATGTTATAAAGCTTGAAAGAAGAAAAATTCTTTAGTTTTGTATTACATTATTGAGTGGTATGTATGATAGTATTATAAGAGAGTTTTAGAGGTACGATAACACAAATGATATGTGGTCTGCATTGAAGGCAATGTTTAAAGGTATATATATAACTAAACTTGGATCTCTAACTATTGAGTTTTACATATATAAGAAGGATCATGAACACATAATATAAAAGTATTCGAGACAAATGTCAAATATGATAAGTAAGTTAAAGGATGTGACTATATCTTAATAGATAAGCAACTAATTCAAGCTATCATTCATTTTTTTATTTCAAAACTGGAAGTATATGAAAATGCATTTAATGAAAATATCAATATTTTAAAAGATAATATGTGTCATTTTGAGCTATAAGAGAATATCCTCGAAAGTGTTAAGTACTAATATATATATGACTAGATCTAGCTCACAATGATTTAGGATGAAAGCACAAACATTAAAATGAATCCCAATCAAGTAAGGATAAAGAAGAAGCTAATCTAAGTAATAAGCCTAAACAAAATCAATATAACAAGAAAAGGCATAATAGGAAGAGAATTATAGCAAAAGTGAGGTATTGTAACTGTAACAAATGCAGTTATTTTGTCTAAAATTAATTTTGAGCTCAGAATGATATCTTGTTATCTATATGTTAGTAAACTTTGTATTTATAATTTCATTTTTTTAATTGAATTATATCCTTTATAGCTTATGGACTCATGAATCACAAACTACATTATGGACTTTTGACAAGTCCTATATTGTGAAAGATGGATATTTATGAGAAACCATACTAAAGTTTAAGTTAAAAATTTTGGCACAAACAAGTTAATCACTTGTGGTTATCAAATCTTGTTCTTAAGTGATGTGTTGTTGACTCCTCTAATTTGCCAAAATTGAATATGTATGTCATTGTTGCTTAAGTTAGATTTTAATTGATCACTTTCATGATTTGTGTGTTCATTTACATTTAAAAATAAATTTTATAGTTATGGTTATATTATAGAAGACGTTATTGTGATGGATTTAAATTATGAATTAAGTAGTTGTAATAAAAAATTTTCAATGTGTACAATTTCACATGATTATAATAATGATATGAAGTATGACATAGTAGACTTAGCCATATTAGTTAGCAAGGAATAATTAGACTAGCCAAAAAATTTTATTGGTAAATTTATTACCTCGTGAATGTTATCTACCTGAAAAAGCTATAAGAAAATTATTTAAAAAGACAACTAAAATTAAATTTTATTATAATTAGTTTATTCTAATAGATATAGTCATATGAATGTGAGAGTTATGCATATAGCATTTTATTTCATTGTATTTATTGATAAGTACATTCGATTTGATTATGCCTATTAAATATTTCATAAATTCAAGTTAAATTGATTTAAAAACAATATGAATTTGATTAAATCAATTAGATAAGAAAATAAAAGTATTGAAAACAGATATAAGCCGACAATACTTTTATGATTAATGTATTTGGACTATATTTTTTTTGAAATTATAATAGAAATTATATTCTCAATATTATTGAAAGCAATGAACATCTTTAACTGTTGTATAAGTAATTATCAAAGCTCTTTTAATCTATTAATGCAAAATGTACTTATAGGTGTATTATTATAATTTTATTATGTTGTAGGATTATTATGATATTATTAAAATTCTTAAATATTATTGCTAAAGGTTTGTTAAAGAAAACATTATTTGTCAAAATAATATTTGTGGAAAAGATACATCAAATTATTATTGTAATTTCAATAATATGGTACTATCAAAATCTATGAATATTATTATAACGTTATTAAGGTTGAAAAAATTTCAAAGATAAGTACACTACTGTAAAACTAAACTTAGGTAAATTTACTACATACACATGGTTCAATCTCATTGTACCAAGATAAACATCAAGTGGCTATTCTTTTGTCCTAATAGAAAGTTAATAAAGCTTGAAACTTACATTGGCACTATTACAGTATTATTTTACTAATTATCTAATTAATTAAGAAAAAAAAAAAAGAGTCAAATCTCAGCTAAGGATGATACCATTCCTAAGATACCAATGAACACAATGTAACAAAACATGATAAAGTCCAACCACACTTGTTCGATATCCATACACAACAAACGAATATCCCAAAAAAACCAAAACCACCACTACTACCTGCATCTCCTCTCAGCCACCCACCAATGAATCCGTGCGAACCGTACCCTCCAACCGTAGTGTCTTAATTTCATTTATATTGTCAGATAGTGACGCTTGGAATCATTTTTTATGATTATTTAATATTTATTATATTAAATGGCAAAAATAAAAAAGAAAAAACAATTTTATATGGAAAAATTCTCTCTCTCCTTCCTCTTCCTTCCTACCTTCTTTTCTTGACTTTTACTGTACTGGGCCCCCATCTCCAAGTTGCAATCTTCCACCCCAACTGGGCCCTACAGCCCTCACCAAGAATCTACTGTGTCTCGCTATACGATACGTTTTTCTTGTATTATGCTTGTGGATTTTTTTCTATCTCCACAAAAAGAAAATAAAAATTAAGAAAAGAAAAAAAAATCCTTTAATTTCTCTCTCTCTCTCTCATGCACAAACAGCGGACAGAGGCAAAGAAAAAAAAAAAAAACATGGGATTTTTCTTTCAAGGAGCCGCCTGATTGCTATGTGCCCTCCTGATGGTAAGTACTAACCTCTGATTTTCTATTCATTTCTTTTTTTCAACTCTTCTTTTTATTCACGTATTTTTTTGTATTATTTTTTTGGGGGTGAAATGAATGATTGTTTTGACATTGTGATCATTGGTTTTCTGTACAGTGTTTTCATGGGGAGTGTAATCATTCGTGGGTGTTTCTTTATTTTCTAAATTATTGAGTACGCTACTTGCCTTTTATTTTATTTACTTTTATTATATTTTTGTTGATGAAATTATTTTTTATTAATGATATTTGTTTATTGGGCACTGGGGTGTCTATGTGGGATTCTCCAGGCTTCTGCTGAAGGGGCCATTTGACTTTGAAGCGGTAAAAAGGGAGTCAGTTCATGAACCGGATGTTTGGTTTTTGGGTGGAGGTGTGATCATTGTTTTGATGGTTTGATAGGATATTTTTCTTGGCCTTCTTGTTTTTTGTTTTTTAGGTTGACGGGTCTTTGGTTATAATGGAAAAGAGATTGAAGTCTGTTATGGTGTATTTCTTGGTTTGTGTTCATGGATTTGAATGGTTTCTTGAATCTAATGACTCAAAGTTTGAATCTTCATACGTTAGCTGTTAATGGATCTGGGAGATTTGCTTTCTTGAGTTCTGCAATCTGGTTTCTTGATTTCAACTCTTCTTCTTCTTCTATCCAGCTGAAGAAGAAGAAGAAGAAGAAGCTTATCTTAATAACGGTATATCTAGCAGCGGTAATTTGTTTTAGTTAAAGTATTGAATCGCTGTTATAAAGAAGCAAAACTGTTTTTTCAAATGGAGGAAGACGCTAGTTCTTGGATAAGGAGGACAAAGTTTTCACACACGGTTTGTCACCGTTTAGATCCCTCAATATTGGTGTCTTTTCCTTTAGCCATTCAGCCTGAGAGAAATTCAGTCATTCCTGAGAGAATTTCATCCTTGAAATCAAGGCATGGAGTGTCCTATTCTTATCAGCAATCGGTTTCCCTTCCCATTCAGGAATCATTATTAGCTGCTACTAATAGTGGGATTAAAAGAAATTCCATCAGTAATAAGCAGAGATCTTTATCTCCGCTACCTGAAACTGTCCTCTCCGATACTTTTAAGGAAGCAAGATCTGATAGTAAAAGATTTTCAACTCCACATCCTCGCAGGAAAAATCATCACGGTAAGGGAATCGTGGGAAAGTTTTTACATAAAGAATCTGAAGAAACCAAGTTGTATAATCCTGCTTCTTATACCAGCCCACTCAGGCACTTGAAAAGTGGTCATGGAAAAAATAAGAGCAAGAAAGATTTTGCTTGGACCAAGTATTTTGATCATGCTGGAGGAAGGGTAACTGCCGTGGAAGCAGCTGATGAGTTTAGTGTTGATATGTCTCAGCTGTTTCTTGGTCTCAGATTTGCTCATGGGGCACATAGCAGGCTTTACCATGGTGTTTACAAGGACGAGCCTGTTGCTGTTAAAATTATCAGGGCGCCAGAAGATGATGAAAATGGAAACTTAGCCGCTAGATTAAAGAATCAATATGACAGGGAAGTCACCCTCTTATCTCGACTTCACCATCCCAATGTTATAAAGGTAATCAAATTCATTTTTGTTTTGTTTTACTTTTTGTGGTTGCATATGTTCTGTATAAAAATGCAACTCAAAAGTCACTTTTGTTTTGCATTCTTTATGCTTATTAGAAAAATGATATAATTTGGAATGCTATTTTATTATGAGTTGATCGGATTACCTCATTGGCAAATAAGAGCTGTGAACTTCTAATTGCCATTGAAACTGGCTGAATAAGTTTGATATTGCTCATGACGTTTCTTGTTAACTTACTTTGATCTGCTAATGCAGTTCGTAGCAGCATGCAAAACGCCACCAGTTTTTTGTGTTATAACAGAATATTTATCTGAGGGTTCCTTGAGGGCATATTTACACAAGCTCGAGGACAAGTCCCTTCCCCTGTGGAAACTAATTGCAATTGCTCTGGACATTGCTCGTGGAATGGAATATATTCACTCTCAAGGCGTCATTCATCGAGATCTTAAACCTGAGAACATTCTTATTGATCAAGAGTTTCATCTAAAGATCGCTGATTTTGGTATAGCTTGTGAGGAGGCGTATTGTGATTCGTTAGCTGATGACCCAGGAACTTACAGATGGATGGCTCCTGAGATGATAAAAAAGAAATCCTATGGGAAAAAGGTTGATGTGTACAGTTTTGGGCTCATTTTATGGGAAATGGTTGCTGGGACAATTCCCTATGAGGATATGAATCCCATACAAGCTGCTTTTGCGGTGGTGAATAAGGTATTTGTTTCCTGTTTCCCTGTCTAATTTCAGTTTGTTCTTGTTTGAATTCTGATTCTACTCAGCTGCATTTTATCCGATTTTGTGTCTTTATTTTTTCATCATACAGCTCTTCACCTTCTATGGCTGCATTCTAAAAATGAGTGACATTGTGTAAAAGTAGTTGAGTTTAGGATGTGCTGAGAACTCTGGGATCTTGCTTACTTGCTTTCATGAGAACTCCAATTCTTTTATTAAACTCTTCCTCTACACTATTACTTGTCACTGCTATATCGTGGTCTGGTGCCCAATGCAAAGGGATGCGATTTAAGGGTGGGGATTTGGAATCTATTGCCATCCCCCTTGAATAGGTGATGCAAATTATAGCAACATATTAATCATTGTCTAGTGTCAGCTTTTTACACAATAAGCTTGTATTCCTCAGCCAAAACTTCTTAGTGGACAAAACAATCATATCTTGCTGCTTTTAAGAATTCTTTTTAATGGTACAATGCTGGATATTTTAGAGGACTGATATGCATGGAGGAAGACGCCTTTTATATGAAATACCATCATTCATGGTCGTCATTGGATCAGGCTTAAGAGTTGTTGAGATACTTGTATTCCATAGCATTTAGATAGAATTTTAATGATGAAGAAAAGGAACGTACTGCTATAAAACCATAGCTATAAATGGCATTGTAAAACTATCCTCATTGAAGCAAGTCTTCTCCTATTTTTGGAGTGAAGTAGCAAGCAAAATATAACCTGATGAGAAGTATCTGTTGCTTAATTACTGTAGTAGTTATAGAAACTGTTATGACAAGATTGGTTATGCAAAATTTGAAAAGGCTAGAATAATTAATTTTTCATACCCTTACTGGTGTAAATGATAGTGAGTTGTTGCATTTAAGAAGGGCAAGTAATGCCATTGTGTTCAATATCCCAATTTCTTGCCATTGTGTTAGTTAAGCGCATGGTTTGAATGGGACTGGTAAAAGAGAATGAGATGGTGATTGTTAATATTCATTTTTTGTTCTTCTTTATTTTTCTTTCTCATTATTCCATTGAACCTCAGGTCTAACCGTCTAAATTTGTGTCTTTGCAGAATTTGAGACCTGTCATCCCACGGGACTGCCCTCCTGCCATGAAAGCTCTAATTGAACAATGCTGGTGCTTGCATCCTGAGAAGAGGCCTGATTTTTGGCAAATTGTGAAGGTATTGGAGCAATTTGAGTCTTCGCTTGCCTGTGACGGGACTCTGAGTTTGGTTCAGAAGCTTGCTTGCCAAGATCATAAGAAAGGTCTTCTACATTGGATTCAAAAGCGTGGTCCCGTGCATCCTAGTAGCTTTCCCATGCCTAAACCTAAGTTCACATGAATCTCTTTTATGACCTGGCTTTTGTAATGCACCAGGTTACTTGTAATTACAAAGGTTTGTTTTTCAAAGCCTCTTGCTTTGTACTCAATGTCACATTCATGTGAGAGTGAATTAATAGATTGGCAGGCATCAATTTCAGTGAAATTTTATTTCCTTAACACACACACACACACACGTTTTTCAAGTTGTCACATTAGGGTGTTCTAAAACATTGTAAGCATTGGGAGATGAAAGAATAGTGTTCTTTAAATGGCTATGAAGTTGGAGTGGAATTCTCCTTTGTAAAACTGTTTATTCTTGCCCCGTTACTGAATCATGTCCTGGTATTTTTGGTTTTAACTTGTTTAGTATCTTAGGATTTTGTTGATTTGGAGTAAGACATATGCATTAAAATGCTAATTAAAATTAAAGAGATGGCTGGGAAAGGAGGGAAGTTTCACATTTCAACTGTGTGAGTTTGTTTACTATCAATATTTTATGTGTCCAAGTAAGTCTACGTGATAGTCTGGTTATGATTTGTTGTCAGTGATCCTTACCGCTTTATCAGCATGACGGTATGGTGTATTTTAGATATCATGGTTGATCAAATTCACTGTGATTATTTGCTTTTATTAATTACATGATCAACATATTTATGATATGTCACCGTAAGTCATACATGAGTGGATAGAACACATCTCACGTCTTTACTATCATCGGATTCCGTGATCGATGACCATGAAATACATGATAATCTTTGCATGCTCACTTGTGACTGAATAATATCATGGTTTAATGGCTTACCAAATTGCCTGCAAGGCATTGTCTCACCCAATTTAGTTTTCTTTAATGAGTGCCAATTGGGTACGTGTTAAGTTTGCACTATCATAATATGAAGTGCTCGCCCTCTACTATTTCCTTTGTCGGCAAACCATATTTTGATAAGTTTTTTCGCATCCATTTTTGTTATCGGATTTGGAAGCCTTGTTTCTTCATGAAAAGTAGTTTACCATGCACTTTTTAATAGCCACAATGCATATCTTCGGATTTTTATATTTCTCCTTCAGTTTTTTGGGTTGTGTCTAGTTAATCCACAAACACGAAAGTGGGGCAGCGGATACTGATGTTAATTCTCACATGGTGTCCGTGATTTGTCCCATGTTGTCTTCTGTCATTTACATTATGGTGCGCAAATAATGTTGGGAGGGCAGAAAATAAAAAAGAAAAATAAATTTTATTTTTTTTATTTTTCTTCTGGATAAAAGATGATAATTTTATTTTTTTTATTTGACAAGAAAAATATGAAAAGAAAAGAAAATATTATTTTTTATATTTTTTTATTTGACCTTTTATTGAAGAAAATAAAATTATTAAAATAAATTAGAAAAAATAAAAAATTATGGACATATTGTAATTTTATAAAAAAAATTTAAATTTCTTATATTTTCTTTTTATTTTGAAGAAAAAATAAAGAAATTATATTAATATGTATTTTTTTTATTTTTTAAAATAAAAAATATTTTTCTTATTTTTTATCCATTTTATTTTTCTTTTATTTTTTTCCCTGAACGCGAGGGAAGGTGTAAGTGGGATTTATTATCTTTTTTTTTTCTCTGGCTGTTATAGCTTTGCCCAAAACACAGAGAGAGAGGAAAGAGAAGGTGGGAAAATGATATGATATGTCTCTGCTTTGATTTGATATAATTTGATGTGGTCGCAGGGCATGACCTTTTGGAATTGCTGAGTCAATTGACACGAACATGTATATCCATATTTCCCCAGCAAAAATATCCCAAACAGTTATTGCTGCTAAGAAGGTGTTTGGTAGAGAAGAAAATAAGGGAGAAATGAAAATAAAGAGGTAAAATAAAAAAGAGAAGACAAAATTCATTGTTTTGAAAGAGAGGAAAAATAGAAGGGGAGAGAAAATATTTGAAATTTTCTCCTATGTTATTATCTCTCCAAAATAGAGAGAAAAAAAATGGAAGAATGAGAGGATTTTGCTAAAATGATCATTTTGCCCTTAGACATTATAAAAAATTATAGAATCTGAGCAAAAATCAAATCAAATCGAAAAATTAACAGAACTGAACCAGTTTGATTTGATTCAGTTTGATCTTTTAATAAAATTGGTTTATTCGGTTATAATTTTAAAAAATTTGATTTTCGATTTTTTAGATAGAAAATCAAAAAAATCGAATCAACCGACTTAATTAATAAATCAAATCTATTTAAATCAAATTAAATTTAAAATACATATAATTTTATTGAAACAAATCAAATCGAATCGAAATTTTTATAAGATTGATTCAGTTCGGTTTACAGACACATAAATTTTGGTTTAATCGATTCGTCTAATTCGATTTTTTAAAAAAATTTTGTTCTGTTATTTTTAAGAATAAAAAAATTTAGCTCATTAAAATTTGGCAAAAAACCGAAACGAACATAGCGAACCTCCCGTTTGTTCACCCCTAATTATCCGGACCAAAGTTGTTTCATTTGTTCTCATTTTTACTCGTCAATTGACAGGTAATATTTTAATATTTAAAAAATATATTTAAAAATATTTAAAAATAAATTTATTTATAAACATTTTTGTTACATTTCAATATTTAAAAAATATAACTCAATTTATAAATATATTTTTTTATCATTTCAAATATAAAAAATAATTTTAGAATTTTTTTCGTATTAATATTATATTTATCATTATATAAATTTTAATTTCATATAAAATCAATTAATTTATAAAATAATAATTTTTTACCATTATATAATATAATTATATATATAAATGTTTTATTTAATAAAAGATAAAATTAAAAATATATGAAATATTATTTTTTTCTTTTCATATTTGACTATTCAAATAATAAAAAATAAATTTATTTTTTTTACTCTTTTATTTCTCTCCCCCCCCCCCCTGCATCATTTTGCCAAACAGTAAGATAATTTTGCTAAAGATGCTTTTGTTGAAAAAGAAAAATCATATTAATGATATTCAACCAAAATGCATGAAGGGCTATTCATTGCTTTAGCTGTTTTGTGCAGTTTTCTTGGTAACTGATATGGTCAAATGCAATGCATCTCCATTTGTAATTTAGTGTATTATTTCCTTTATGTTTTAATAAATATCATTTAAATTATATATATATATATTAAAATTATATTTTAATAATTATTATTATAAATAAAAATATATTATTTTTAATTAATTATTTTTATAATTTATTATATATTGTAAAAAATAATTATTATATAAAAAAATAAAAAAAAATTAATATTTATAACTAATTATAAAATAAAAATTTCTCATTTATTTTGAAATTGAAGAAATATTACTTAATCATGGAATTTTTTTTTTTTAAGGAAGTCATTAAACATATTCTAGGGATTTGGTGGGTTGAATTCTAGAGTTGAACAGATGAAACCATTAACAGGTGGTGATGGATGATGTCCAAATTTAATTGGAAGTCATCTAATACGGCGACAGTAGGAATTGGATTGTTTTGAATGTCAATTTGATGTTACTATATTTGACTTTTTAATTCTGGTTGAACCATTCTTTACCTCCATGGATAGCTTTAATCTGCGCGCGAGAGAGGAAAACAAAAGGAAAAGTAAAATAAGGTTGCGGAATAAAAGGAGGAGGAAATTTTCCGCTTATTTGATAGTTTTATTATAAGAGAGAAAATAAATATTTTTATCCATACATAAAAGAGAAAATAAATAAAAATAAATAAATTTATTTTCATCCTTAATTTTTGTCTCTTTTTAAGTAATTTTCCAAGAGAAAATCCACTAGGCTATTCTATGTTGGGCCTGCCTTCCATTGTTATGGATAGCAAAGCTGGAACAGGCAAGCCTACCCTAATGTAGGTTTTTCTTCTGGACCTGGTGTAAAGGTACAGAACAAAGAATCTGTGAATCTGAAGATTCCTTTCAAAATTTGGAAACAGGTTGCAACTGTTGACTATCAGACTCCGATTAGTTGTATTTTGTTCCCTAAAAAAGATTGGTATATATGTTTGTCCTATTATTTAGACGACTGTACTACTGAAGGAAGAGTAGTTTGTTTGTTTTTCTCTGGACCAGAGTTACGCACACCAAGCATATACTACTTAGAAGCCGTTTGATGAGTCATTTTCTCTTTTAGTTTTTTATTGGGCAAAAAAAAAAAAAAAAAAATTTGTAGAAATGGAATATATGTCCTTTCTCGTCTTCCTAGTGAATAAAACTAGTGCTAGAAGTGGAACCCATCCAATATGACATTTTTAATTTCCCTCAATTTAATTTTCAATTTGGAATTAAAACCATAAGGCATAAGAGTGGACTTGTTTGCAGATTAAGATTGAGTCCACTTTCTTGGGTCTGTCATGGACTCAGTCTATATATGATTGTTCTTTAGAATGAAAGATTGCATATCACTTTCTCACTGTTGAAGATTATTATATGATCATATAATAATCTTCAAGGAGAGAAGTAATGTTTCAAATTTTATACGAATTCTGATTGTTAAGTATTACTATATTCTAATTCTAAGTTTATAGGCAAATTAAATACTAAATCATATTTAATAAAATACTAGTTGGGCTTTAATATTAATAAACAAAAGATTAATATTAATATTGATCTCTTAAAGCAGACTCACTCAACGGTCTTGTTAGATGACCAGTCGTTGGGTTGCAATTCCAGACTTCCATTCAATTGCAATTATCACAATAGAATTTCTCTCTCCTTTTTAAGATGTGATGGTTGTGAAAAGAGAAATTTTGGTACATACCAAAAATGAATGTTTAATTTTACAATATTTCATATTTTTATTTATTTTAAAAATAAATTTATTTACTTATAAAATATAAGTTGTTATATATATATATATATATATATATATATATAGCTAATTACAACTATTTTATTAACATTTGAATTTGAATTTTTTTGTGTTAAAATAGAGCAAATAAAAATATATAAAATATAAAATATCATTTTAAAAATAAAATTTTAACTAAACATGTCAAAATACTAAAGAGATGGATTATTAAGTATAGTGATTCAACGTAATTAAAATTCTTAATTATAAAGAGATAAATGAAAATTTTCTTTTATTAGAATTTTTTTTTGTAACATTTAAAACCTAAATTATGGCATATAGAGACAAGAAAATCACTATGATGAGAAAGCTAGATTTGGTCCTTCTTGGCTTGACATGAATTCTGAGCACCACAATTCCCAATTTTCAACAGTAATTCTCAGCCATTGGGATAGGGTTTGAAAGAGTAATTTTCTTTTTTTTTGGTTTTTCAATCTTGTTTGGGGGCAAGTTTTCATCATCAGCGTAATTATACCGGACAAACATTTTTAGTTGGGGATATGAATTATAACACACTTTGTTCCTCAGTAATTAAATTACACAGAATTAATTTGATTCATTTCTAATTATTAAAAAGTCATAAATGTTATATTTATGTGTATATCACATTTATAATATGATAACTAAATTCTTATTTTTATATATATAATATATATATAAAATCTAAATACTAAATTTAATTTAAAATTATAATATATGGATTTAAAATTGCATCTACTTCTTTAAATAGAAGAGTGCTAAATACTTTCTATACATTACTTTTTCTTTATTATTATGACATTTGGTCGGCATTATTATTGTATTTTGAAATTATAAAAAAATTTTATTTTAAATCATATCATTTTGAAAAATTAATAAAAATTTATATATTAAATCATGTCACATATTATAATAACAAAGAGAAAGTAAAAAATGGTAATAATAGTTGTATTATATTTTAAAGATTTAAGTATAATTATTGCATATTGGACAGAAAGTCTGATTTTTTTCTTAATAACAACAATAACAATCGAGAACGCTCAACTATGCAAGATTTTAATTAATGAGCTACAAAATTTGGCCGATGAATACTAGACAGGCTTAAAACAAATATGGGATAGAAATAACGATTCAATCATCTCATGAAACTTAGCGCGAGAATGAATCAATATACATAGAATTAATTTTAAAATCAGAATGTATTTGTGATGATATTTATTATATGTTAAATTTAAAATTTATTTGAGATAATAACTGATCATTTCTTAAGCTAATTATTTGATAAATAAAAAATGAAAATAAAAAAATATTAAGAGAAATTATAAAATAATCAATTATATAAAATAACATTAAAAATAATATGCATATATTATATATTTAGAAAAAATATAATTTTTAATTTTATATTAAATATTCTAATTTATTAATATTTATAAAATATATTTTATATAATGTATTAAATTATAATCCATGCAACCGTAGATTATTGACTTAGTATAGATAATTAATTTTAATATCAAATTAAAATTTAAATGAATATTTATCATTTATCAAATAATTATATTATTAAAATAATATTATGATAAGTGATTAAACATTTAATTTAATTTACTACTAAAGAAAAATATAGAAAGTTTAATAGCATAAAAAATTTTTTAAGTAAAAATAATTTACAATATTTAGAAATATAAAATTTAACAATAAATATTTAATTTTTTATATAATAAACAAAATTTAAAAATGAAAGAACTAAAGTGAAATCTATAATTCAATCTCGAGAACTCAGGAGGCCCATTTGGCCCAACAAACGAAGAACCTAGAGAACAAGCAGGCCTAAAGCTCAATTACACAGCATCTACAAGAGCCCAACAAATAGAGAGAGAGAGAGCGAGAGAGAGAGAGAGAATTTCTTCATCGTTATCCCATCTCTTTAAGGTACCATGCCTGCCTTGGCTTTTACTTAAAAAATTTAGACCGACTTGAGCGTTGAAGTGATATCATCGGCTACCTATTTCCATCTCATATTTTCTTCGTTTGCAGATCCCACAAAGCTCTTCGAGTAGTTTACTTAATTCTCATCAATTATATCAATTATATATTTACAATTTTTTGGTAATTTTTTTTTTCTTTACTAAATATAAAAAATATAGAAAAAGAACATGTGTTCTCAAAAGATCGCAAGTCCTTGTCTTGCCATTCTGCTATGACACACATACTCACATGGAATGCTGGATGTGTTCTACATATTCACACCATATTCTATTTCTTTTTCTTCTTCTTCCAATTTAGAATCATTTCAAAGCAGAAAAAAAAAAAAAAAGAAGAAGAAGCAAGTCTAGTTGTATGAACTTACATAAAAATGATATCCAAAATTTCCAATATGCATAATTTTTTTTTTTTTTTTGTGTAACCGTATATGGTATCCATTTTAAAATGTATACTTGAGGTTCTCAAAGCTTTGATAATCTTTCTTAGAATATTTTTCCATCGTGCATCAATTATTGCACAATTCTATGATAAGATTCTGATCAATCTTTTAACATGCAGACATCCCTTTTTCGTTTTATCATTCATTACTTTTAATTCTAAGATAACGAAATGCAACTAACATCATGCAATATTTTATCAATTTCTGGTAGTTTTCTTAATAAAATATCAGCTTACCATTAAAAAAAAAATCATGCAATTAATATTCACTCTTTCTTATTGAGCCTAGTATATACGTGCATGACAGGAAGTATATATACGCTGAAAAGATAATGTAACAAAACTTGCCACGAGAAGTAGGATCCTACAAAGATCTGCCGTTGCCCCGTTCTTTGCCCCAAGAAAGGAGGAATAGTGAGAGTTCTATAACGATTTGAAAGCAAGAAAACGTATCTCTTCTTCTACCCGAGTAATCAATGTATGGATCCTAATGTCCAAAGTGAAGCGACCCCATTTAACTCTAATTAATAATTACTCACATTTTTCTCAAGCGTCGAGCTCACTCGAAGTTACTCTAAAGAGGTCACTGTTTCTTTACAATAGTGCTTCTGCCTCGGTTAAAACCCATATGAATAATTACTGCCAATTCATTTTGGTAGCGCTATAATCATTTTTTAAAATTCAGATTTATTAATTTAAACATTCCAGATGGACAACATTAGCTTCTCCTTTCCAATTATCTTTGTCCCACATTAAGGCTTATTTTTGCACCTGCCATATTTTCTCTTCTTCATTCCACTTTGACGTTCGTCAACCATGTGTCTTTTGGTCTTGGAAGCAACTTATTCCAACCCTACGACTGTAGTAGTGCAGTGTTATTATTGTTATTATTATTATTATTATTATTTTGGTTATAGTACATGGAGGAGGGAGGATTTGTACCTAAAATCTGTACGTCGTTTGTGATAGACATAATCATGTGTGTAGTAGTATAGTGTTAGAATGAGATACTTTCACATCAATTAGATTTTTTTTTTTTCAACAGAAACGTGATTCATTACTCAAGGAGGAAAAACAACATCAGTACAAATTATCCTTTGCAGTTCAACAGGCACATTAACAAACCAACTTGGATTGTACAAGAGAGAATCGTTCTTAGAAATCCAGTCGACTACCATATTGCACGACCCAGGAACAAACTTGAACGTACACATGTCCAACTCTCTATCTAATCTCTTGATATTCTCCACAACTGGCTTTATCTCCTAAGGGATCTCCTGGTTTTGGTTGTTGACACACGCAATTATCACTGATGAGTCAGATTCACAAGCAACCTTTGACAAGTTAAGGGAGTTTGCAAGCTTGACTGCATCCTAAGAGCATAAGTCTCAGCAAAAAGAGGAAAGCGGCAGAAGTATTGCTTCACCTTGCCTGAGGTCAATTTACCTTCCCAGTTCCTGCAAACAACAACTACTGTAGCTTTACCCGACTGAAAAATGGCAGGAAGCATCTGCATTGAACTTGAATATGCCATTACTTGGGCACTCCCACCGCCCTTCAGTCATAATATTAGCTTTTTCCTAACCAACTACCATGTTCTGCAACGAAGCCATGCTAAAGTTGAAGTTCTCCATATATGACACTGCCTTTTAAAAGGTAACTTAAGGATCGATATCTTTACCACATAAGCGATGAAATCCATATTTCCAGGGAGAATGAGGGCTGTCACGTTCCAACATTCACTGAAATTCAAAGATGTAGAAGAGTTAAAACGGAACCCAAATGGAGAAAGGAACCATGTTGCTGTAGCATGGTCGCAATAGAAAAGCATATGCATAATAGATTCAGTCTCCACTTTACAAAAAGGACAAATGTTAGAACTGCTATATTTCCTGCAAAATAAATTATCCATCATAGCTAAATAATTTTTTGCACAAGACCAAACAAATATTTTTATTTTAGGAGGAATATTCAGCTTCCACATATTCATCCAAGAAAGCAGACCCTGTCCACTTCAACTAGATGAGGAAGTAAGATGTCTGTCAATCAACTGATGCTTAAGAATCAACTTATTTCTCTTTTTGACAGAGTACATGCCCGACCTATTGGGATGCCAAATTAATTCATCATCTAGAGCATTATCCCCCACCGCCATGTTCAAAATCTTGTCCCTGTCCACTTGGTTGAATAATTGATTCAATAACTCTTTCTTCCATGATCTGGTATCCAGGTCTATAAGCCTTGAGACCACAAACACATGCATTTGACAGATTAAGAGAAGAAATCTTGAAATCTAGAGCTTCAGGCACATACCTGTCCTCTCAGATATTAATTGAAGATTTATTTTCCACATTCCACCTGCTCCCTTTTTCTATAATAGCTCTACCATGGACAATGCTAGTCCAACATCAAGAGGGCATATTTCCTTTCTTTGCATGTAAGAAGTCTGAAGTTGGAAAATACATTCCCTTAAGAGTTTTTGATACTAAGGAATTAGGCTCTGATAAGATTCTCCGCCCTGTTTTGGTTAGTAACGCTACATTTCGAGCTCTCAAATTTTTGAACCCCAGACCTCCCATGTATTTTGGTTTGTAGAGCTCAAACCATCTACACCAATGTACTCCATTATTTTGGCCACAGTTAGACCACCAGAATCTCGCTAAGAGTTATTCCATTTTTGAGATAATTCTGGAAAGGAGCTTAAATACTGACATAGGGATTGCTTGGACCACTGCCTTGATTAGCACTTCTCACCCTGCAGAAGAGAGAAGCTTCCCTTTCCACGAGACAAGTTTTGTTTGCATTCTATCCAACAAGAATTGGAAAACCTGTGATTTCGAGTTACCCTATGAAGAAGGAACTCCTAATTATCTTTGCAACAAAGAGGACTGTTTCATCCGCAAGATTTTCAACATGGTTGTTCTATTCTCCACCTTAACATTAGTTGGAAAAATAACCTTCGACTTCTGAAAATTTATTTTTTACCCCGATGCTTTGGAATAGGCAGTAATGATGTGGTTTAGTCCATGTGCTTCAGTAGTTGATGCTCCTCCCAGGATGAGTGTATCATTCGCAAAAAGAATATGAGATAAGGCTAGGCAATGCTTTTTAATTCGATTGCCATGAATGCTACCCCTATCGACCCCTTTATTCAGCATACGAGAGTGGACCTCCGAGGCAATAATGAATAGGTATAGGGATCAAGGGCCCCCTCGCCTCAAACTTCCTCTAGGTTTAAAGAAATTAGAAAAGACCCCATTAATCGATACACTGAATTGCACATATTTAATCCAGCCTATAATTCTATCAACCCACTAACGTGAAAAACCCATTCGCTCGAAAACAGTTTTTAGGAACTCCATATCCAGCCTATCATAGGCTTTCATCATATCAATCTTAAGAGCCGTATATCCGACCTTACCTTTCTTTCTATTTCTAATGGCGTGGAAGTACTCATGTGTAATTACAAAATTGTCCTGAATAAGACGGTTAGCAACAAAAACTCCTTGTACAAGAGAAATAAGATAAGGCAGTAAAAGGCACAATGGAGAACGAAGAATTCTAGAGATCACCTTAGATAGGAAATTTGTGCAACTAATTGATCAAAATTCTGTCAGCTTAGTAGGGGCTTTAACCTTTGGCGCTAGCACTAACCGTGTGGAGTTTATGCTTCCTGGTAAATTTTCATTGTCAAAGAACTCTTTAACGATCAGAAAGACATCCTGCTTAATCACATCCCAAAATTTTTAATCTTGAGAATCTGTCTGGACCTAGGGCTTTATCAGGCCCTAGTTGAAACACAACTCTAATTATTTCGTCCTCAGTTACTTTAGCACATAGTCTAACATTCATTTTTGGAGTGACCAACGATGGGATGCTCTCTAATACCACCTGAGGCATACCTCGCCCCTTTTTACCAAAAAGGTTTTTGAATAGGGCCTAGCACTATTCACAATCTCTTTGCTTCCCTCTACCTAACTACCATCTTCTAGTATCGATCTGTTTGAACGCCTCATCATAGTGCTAACATGAAAGAATCGGGTATTATAGTCTCATGCTTTTAACCATTCCATCTGAACTCTTTGACTCCAATAGTCTTCTTCCTGTTGATACAATTCATTTAAGTTCTTCAACAAAATGTGCTCCACTACTTTATTCTTTTCAGTGAGAGGAACTCCATGAATTTCTTCTATTTCTCTCTTGATGCTATCAATTTTTGACTTGCTATTGCCCACCTTGTCCCTACTCCACTGTATAAGGGCTTTCCTATAATAATTCAATTTGTTCACAATTCCTAACAAAGCAAAAACATTGTCACAGGACTTCCAAACTTGTTTCTTTACATTCCGGGAATTTAGCCCATCTTAACTGAAATAGAAATTTCTTCTTGTTATAATCACCGTTTCACTGGAAATTGACAATAAAAGGTTTATGGTCATACCTCATAAGTGGTCCATAGAGTAGGTGCGCATAGGGGAAGGTTTCTTTCCACTCTACATTCGTTAAGCCTCTATCCAACCCGGCTGAAAGTTATTATCTTCTCTTCTATTGGTCTAGATGAACTTTTCCCTTTCAAAACCTAAGTCTACTAATTCATAATCAACCAGGAAATTGTTAAAACGAGACATCTCCTGCCATGAGCCGCTTCTTTCTTCCTTTTCAAAAAAAGATGCATAACTATTGAAGTCCCCTATTCATGACCAAGGAACCCCATTCTTTAGATTCAACCTTGCTATAGCCTGAAGCACCTCCTCCTTGTGTCTAGCATATAAAGCACCATAATGCCTTGTAAAGTGCCACATTTTCTCTTTCCGTGCCAAAACATCTATAAAATTGCGCGACAAATCCAGTACCTTAATATGTAAGTTAGCAAGCCACTACAACGCAAGAGCACCAGTCCTGCCTACTAGATCCTATAAGAAGTGTTGCCAAAACCCAATCTACTTCTCAAATTTTCTAGCTTCCTTCTCTGTTTTTTAGTTTTTAAAAGGAATAAAACAGAAGGGCGATGCTGCCAAATGAGCTCTTTCAGAGCTCGAGTTGTTCGGGGTTGCCCAGTCCCTTGATAGTTCTAAGCTATTAGAGTCATTGTTGCTTTGGTGGTTTTGAGCCAACCACTAGGACTTTTCCAACATTTCCTTCATTAGCCACATCTTGATCAACTCCACCAATGTCTTGTTCCTTTACTTTTCCTCTCTCAATTTGCTCAACTTTGCCGCTTCCTACTTGGATCAAATTGATTGCGGTAGAATTCGATTTCACGCTTACCTCATCAACTTCTGCCCCTCTAGGAGTTTGAATGATGCAGGTAGAAGTTTTGGCTAGAGATATTAGCTTGAATTTATTTATTGGCTTTTTTAATTGATTTTTGGCATTGATGGGTTTATTGGGATGGGTTGGGCCTAAAGATAGAGGTGAGTTATGGGTTGAACTAGTAAGTAGGCTGGATAGGATTTTAGTATGGGTTCCGTGTTGTCTGGTTTTGACTTATGGGTCAAGGCTGAAATAGGGTCCATGCAAACAGGTTCTCCGTCTCTAGAAACTAGGCCCATCACCCTTCTTTTCTAGCCCATCACACCTTCCTCTTCCTTGTTCCCAATCTTCAATCTCTCTATGTTGAGAGTCTCCTAATTGTAGTCTGACTCATGCTTTGGATCCACAGTAGTAATAGCCAAGTTTGGCATGATTTCTAAAGTCCTATTAGTATCCCCTGTCTCTTCTGTATCCTTGTTACAAGATGTCAGTTCCTTCCATATTACTCTATCACCTTTTCCTACTCTCCCTAGATGTGAGGTTTCTCCACGTGCTTCATCTCCCTCAATGCACAATATTTCAGATAGCTTTTGTAAGGTCGATGCTCTTGAAAAACCTCCGTGGTTGGTTCTAGTGTGATTTTGCACCTGAGCCCTAATCTAGGGTCCATACCTTTTTTTGGATGCCTTCATCTCCTTATATTGCTCCATTGTCGTGAAAGTCAGGCAACCCTTTGTATCATGGTTAACAACTCCACACTTATGGAAAAACAATGGCAACCTCTTATAGAGGAAGGATATCCATTTTTCTGTACTATTTCTCTTATTGTTGAATCCTAAAGGCAAAGGCTTATTGATGTCAACCCAAACTCTTATCCTCGTAGACGAACTCCATTGAGATGACCCATCCAAGGTTGAGTCTATTTGTGTTAGCCCTTCAAATATAGTGTTGCCAATTAATTCTGCGTTTTTGTTGGTCATTTGATCTGAAGGAACTCCACAAATGCGAACCTAGAACATCTCTTTGGAGAAATCCAAGTCCTTTAGAGCCAGATTTGACTGCCAATCCCTCATCACAAATTGATTCCATTGTATATTCCACAGGACCCCATCTATGATTTTGCATTTGTCCCTTTCAGCAAAGAAACAGAATAGAAAAGTATTTGGTGAAGTAAAATGTTCTACTTAAAACCCATTCTGGAGATTCCACACCTTCAATAAAATGCTTCTAATAAGGCCTACTCCATTCATCTTCTCTCCAACTACAACAGCCACCAGTACGAGGTTAATGACATTTCGAGCTGCAACTGGGTCGTTTTCGAGCTCCAAAGTACACATAGAGCTATTAAGTCTTTTCATTTCCTCTTGAGTCGCAACAGTAGCCTTCGATGCACCACTATCCGTCAAACCAATGAGAAGACCGCTACTAATCAACTAAACTATGGGACATCGGCCCCCTTAAGGAGAGAAAGCTCGACGAGACGCACTAAAGAATTTTTAGAGATTAACAGTAGAGGTCGAGACAACCTAATCACTATTCCTCTGGGAAAACTCGAGAGAAACACTTGCGTATTTCGCGCATCAATTAAATATAGGAAAGTTAAAGTTGAGGTGATGCTATCAGCTATAAATTATTAAGTTTTTCTTTTATCAAAAAAATTATATTTATTAATTAATCTTACAACTAGGTTCTCCAGCTACTTCAATATATGTAAAAATCTCACTCCAAATATATGAATTGTTTTGATTCCCATTAAATCTTGGGATCATATTTATAATAGAAATAATATATTTTTTCTCTTTTTAACACAGGTATGAAGGATTTAAACTCTGAATATCACACTTAAATAATATTATTTTTATATTAGATTAAAATATCAATTTAATAATTAAATTATTAATTAATTTTATAATTTAGCAAAGTATATTGAGTGAGAAGAAGAAAGAGATATTAATACTATTTATTAATTAGGTCCTTCAAGACTTATATATGAGTCCAAATTGTTGATATTTTAATGGTACCTTTAAGCAGAAGCATATGATAGTTAAGTTGTTAATAAATCTCCCAGGAAACAAATCAAGATTCTCATTCTAAATATGTTTCTTAATTAACCTCATATTAGCAATACGAAAACATATGCACTTGGTTTTTGTTGGTCAATTCTAACTGGATTAAGAAAAGTTTAAACATTCAATTTAGGTTTTGGGCATGCAGCTAACATTCTTTTTTTTAAGAAAGCAGCTAGCATTCATATTATATTCATGTGGGGGTGTCAAAATTTTGAGATAAACTACTAAGAATAATATTTATCGGTCAAGTATCTATTTTATAATGCATGAATTCTGGAGTTGGATAGGAACTCCAACAAGATCAGCACCCTCTCTCATGTAGCAGAAGCCTGACAACATCACATTCTTGAAAAGTTAGGAATAATTTGTTATAAACTTATTAGTTTGCATACGAATAGCATATAAATAAATATTCAATTTTATTAATTTTTCAAAAATATTAAAAATTAAAGGGAAAATCAATCTTCAAATTATTATTAATTAATGAAAATTGACTCAATAACTATCAAACATATAACATATATAGGAAATTTGAATTCTACTCCAAATAGAACTAAAAATAATAAAAAATAAAAATTTTTATTTTTAATAAAATTACTATATAATACCAAATCTGAAAAATATATATCAAAAATAGAAATCAAAATCAAAATTATTTTCAAACCAAATCTCTTATGAAAAGATATTAATGTAATAAAATTTTTCAAAAAAGGTAAAATCACAATTTTGAAGGTCAAAATGATAGAATTTGACTGAAAAACTATGGATATTACAAAAAAAAAAAAATTGTAAATTTAAATCATTGACCTGTTTTCTATTGAACTAAATATCACATTAAAAGTTGCTCATAATTATTAAAAATGTTATTGAAGTATATCAAATACCATCATTTTTCTGTCTCTGTTATCCATAAAAGTAATTTCTACTCTTCTGCCGCATCACTCTTGTAAAAATTTTCGCTATACATAAAAAGGATAAGGTTAAAGCCCAAATTCATCCCGTAATTATTGTTAGGTTTATAGTTTGATTTCACAAAAAATAAATGGTCAAAAAGATCCACGTAGCCTAACCATGGTAAACAAAATCATGCAACCCCACCACCCTCCCAAATCACCAAACTTTTTTTTTCTGAATAGAGCATCTAATCATATTATTTTGCTTTTGCCTTTGCTTCTTTCTACGCTATGATAAAAGCCTCGAAAAAAAGTATCAATTATATTAGTTGCAGACCATACAGAGGTTCTTTCCCTTTTTTTTAGGTTAAGCTAGCCACATTGATGGAGCACAACCCTAGTTCTTCAAAAACTGACAGAAAAACCATAGAGAGAAATAGAAGAAATCAAATGAAGGCTCTCTACTCTAAGCTCAATTCTCTTGTGCCCCATCAAAGCTCCAGGGTATGTTTATTTTCTTCTTTCTTTCCTGGTTTCATTATTATTATTATTATTATTTTAAGCAAAACAATGGAGGGTCTTAAGATCAGATAGCTAACACCTAATACCCAAAAAGAAATACACGAGGATGTAAAATACCAACTAAGTGAATATTTTAGTTTTGAGTTTTTGTTTATCCGTGATTTAATTCTTTTTTTAAAAAAATTAATCTAAGTTTTCACACTTCTGCTGTGCCCAGGAATCAGTGTCGCTGCCTGATCAACTAGATGAAGCAACCAACTATATTAAAAAATTGCAGATAAAGTTGGAAAAAATGAAGGAAAGGAAAGAAAGCATAACGGGAATTGATCATAGACAAAATGCAAGTAGGATGAGCCGCAGTGCAGCAACAACAATGCGATTAAAATCTCCAGAAATTGAGATTCATACAGTCGGTTCAGCTTTAGAGGTTGTTTTGATAACTGGGTTCGATGATCAGTTCATGTTCAATGAGAGTATACGTGTTCTTCATGAAGAAGGAGCTGAGGTTGTTAATGCTAGTTTTTCTGTTGTAGGTGATACCGTTTTCCACACAATACATTCCAAGGTTGGATATCATACCTTTCTTCATTTTTTATTGAAAAAAGTTGTGATTAAGTTATTTAATTCTTATATTTAAATTTTTGCAGGTTGGAGATTCTGGCCCTAGTTATGCATCTGCAAGGATTTCTGAGAGGTTAAAGAAGTTTACTCGGGATTCTAATAATGCATTGCCAAGTGTGCAGCTTTAATGGAGAAGTAGCACATAGTTTCATATGTTTACTTGTGGATTAATGGACTTCAAAAAGGCTCATGTCAATATTTTAGATCTATTATTTTGTACTCTAAAAATTACTTGTGGTTGGTTTTGAGCTAATAAACGGTATGAATAGAGCAACCATTATTATAACCTTATAATTTTATATTATATACATGTGTGTGTGTGTGTGTGTGTATACATTGTTAATTGTAGACCAATTAGCTAGGGTTTTAGTGGTAGTGTAGCATGATAAGATGTAACTTGGAAGTTCGCTTAAAGCATTGCTTGGAAATGCAATTCATAGTCCCTTCTGCACTCCATGTTGAATTCTGAGAAAAATCAAGAGTGATGTTTGTGGTATCAAAGTATTCCATATTCAATTCCCTGTCTTTCTCTAGTATAACTTTCTTGAACTCATAAATGTATGTTGTTGTATCAAAAATTTTATATGATGTTGGGCTTGTAGTTAAGTTGATTGAGTCTCAATGCATTCTTTTGGTAAAGTTCAGAGTTTGAAACTTTAGAGTTGCACTCATTAAGAGGACTTTATCATAAATAATTTTTCAATCCAAACAGAATTAATTTCACATCCGAAAGAGTGCAGAAAATATATCTATATTGTTGATATTTGTTATTAATTTTAATATCTTTTGGAATGTATATATTCTCATCAATGAATCACAGAATAAATTTTTTCAAGCGTTGTTCTCATCAATGAAACAGAGAATACAATTTTGAGAGCATTTTTTGCAAGTTTGAGCGAGTCTAATGGATTCCAAATCTTAATTTTGTGCTGAAGGCTGCTTAACAAGAATTTGGTTACTAGAAATGAACTACTGGCCAGGAATGAAATTAAGTTAGATAGCTACAAAATTTACTTTGTTAGTCCTTATTTAAGGGTATTGCATTCTCATATACGTCTTTCATTTTGGGCAATCAAATACACCCTTCTGAACAAGCAGAAAAAAGGTTGTCCATGGTAGTGTACTAGGAAACTCATATGACCAATTAATTTATTCCAAAGACTTTGGATTTCGAAATACATTACAAGATAAATTTAAGGAGCAATATATGTTTCATTGGGTTACAGTACAATATACACAATAGAGGGCTGCAAACTAATCGACTCAAATCATGCTTTGTTGTATTTATATTTGTTCATTTAATTTTCATATTAATTGGAATTCGATAGCTTTAAAGAGTCTTATTCAAATTTAAATAACATTAATAAGTTTATGAATATTAAGACATTCAAAATTTTATATCTAATAAAAAATTAAGTAGAATTAGTCTTTAAATGAATTAAAGACTCTTAAGTCTAGTTGCATGTTGTCAATAATTACATAATAAAAATGGAATCTTTGCTTTTTAAATTCCTTCTAACCTTCATGTAAATAATGAGAGAATTTTATTTCGTAATTTTGACTTTTTTTTCTTTCTTTTCAACCTATTTGTAATACCAGATTTAAATTAAAATTTTTACTTTGTATACTTAAACTAATTATGAGACTATAAATTACTCTGAAAAACTAAATTTCTATAATATTTATTCTTAAAATTATGAGATTTTAAAGTCTAAACCTAGTTGATTGAGAAATTTTTCACACATTTACATGAACATATACAAGTTGAAAATGAGTTTAGATATATTTGTATTAATTTATTTATGAATCGAGTTTTAATTTTATAATTCAAACATGTTCATTTAGCACAATAAATGAAGGAAAACAAGTTTCATTCATCAACTATTCATTGGATGTGTTTGAACACTTTGGAGCCCCACACAGTACATATAATAAATTGCAAGAAACTTGGAGGTGAAAGAGATAAGAACCCACAATTAATTTAAATATGAAAAAGGCTCCACAGGGATTTAGTGATCTCTAATCTGTAAATGTTATTTAAAGTAACAGTGAAAGTAATGTGATTATTTACTTTTAAAAATATAAAGCACTGAAGCCTTTATCTTTAAGATTGTTAATTATGTCCTCAAAAACTTTTCCACGTTTATTCGCGTTGGTGAAATTTTGGGTTCAACGATTGACGTCATGAGTGTGACGACATATAAGTGGGCATTGTTTGTATTACCGTTTGGTTCACAATGCATCCTCCAAAAACTGATCAATCGGTTTTTTTAATTTAAATATCGATCAATTAACTAATTGACCAAATTTTTTTAAATTATATTTTATTAAAAATGTACAATAAATTATATATATATATATATATATATATATATATATATATATATATATATAATTAAAGTATGCTTTACTTAAAGTATCTAAAATATAACACTATTAATTTTATCCCATAAAAAATAAAAAATAAACTAAAAAAATTAATATCTCTTTAATTTTACAAAACAATAGATAAATTTAAACAAAAAAGATTCTAAAACCACAAATAAAAGGAAATCGCCATGAATTTGATAAATAACGTCATTTGGCTTCAATTAATAAGTGATATGCTTGAATTGCTTTTTTTATTTTGGCTCCGTTCATTTAGTAAGAAATATTTTTTTCATTTCTTTTGTTTGGTGTATCTAAGAAAATGATCAATAAAAAATTCAAAGAGAAAATTAAATTATTTTTCATGAAAATGACTTTTCATTTTGAAATCAGATTGTCATTCTTCAAATTTTGATATATTCATACAAATAAAAATAAATCATATAAATACATGAATTTATTACCACCGATCATTCTCGAATATCTATACCCATCATCTATAATTATCAGCCAATAATAGATGCAATCCATAAAAAATATCATTTTGAATATATTTTTTCTAATACTAATTAATAAATAGTGTAAAATAAAATATTTATGATCTAATTTTTATTATGATCTTATAAATTAAAAGAAAATTAAATATTTTGTAGCGTATTCCAAATACCAAAAAACATATTACTCATAAAATATTTTTCTCAAACAAATTATTTTTTGTGAAAAAAACAGAGTCCTAATAATATTAAAATCTCAAATTTTGATTCCTAAATGAAGTTACATTTAAGAAAAAAAAAATCGTAGACATATTATGAAGATTAACCATTATTGAAATGCTAAGCAAATTATATTGAATTAATTGTATTGTCAAATGTTAAGATACAAGATAGTACCTAGAGCACTCTAGAAGAAAAGGCAATGGCAAATGCTCAAAAAAAAAAAATCTTTTGATATTAAAATATTGAAGTTATATTAAGGATTAGAATACTGATCATTAGATTTATTGGATAGATGAATAAAATTAACAATTAAATCATTGATCGATTTAGTTATATTCAAATACTAAGGGTCTTTTTGGATAACATTGAACTAGACTCAAATTGCAATTTTAATTTTAATTCTGTCATAATTATAATTGAGTTAAAATATAATTCTAGTTTGCAAAGTAATATAATTAAAATTGAATTCAAATATAATTCAAATTTTATTTTTAGTGTTTGAATTGCAAAATCACATATAATTGTAATTTTGATGTTTAAAATTGTAAAAATCTAGAATTATAAGCTTCAATTTAATTCTAGTATTTGCTTTGATTCAGTTTGATTTTTTTAAAAAGAAAATTGATGAACTTGGTTTAGTTATGTTTCTTTTTTTAAAAAAAAGTCAATGAATTTGATTCAATTTTTAGTTTGATTTGGTTCAATTATAATATTTTAGTGGTTTAGAATTCTATTTCTTATGGATTGAGATAAGAACTTAAAAATGGATTCTAGGCTTAATATTTTGAATTCTATAGAATTAATATGAAATTATAATTTCAATTTTGAATGAGTTATCTAAATATTAAAATCAGAATTTCGTGATTCGTTTTAAATTATAAATTTAAATTCGTCACCCAAAAGAATTCTAGTGAAAACTACCATTTTTAAGAGCATCTATGAGAATTGTCAAATTCATTTCACTTTTTTGAATCTCTCTTATTTGTAATAGTCAAGGGCCTTCATTAACCTATTACGGCCAATGGTAGCTTAGTTTCTTCTCTATTTAGTTATTTTTTATGTTGTTTTCTTTAATTTTCTTCAATAAATTCTTTATTCCTTCAGATTTGTTGGCTTTTTCTTCAAATATATTAGATATAGAGTTTTATTATTTTTCTTTTGGTGAATCTATCATTATTAGCTGATTTTGAAGATTTTTTTTTACTCCACTTTAGGATAGATCTTTATTAGTATAAGGTTTATGTTTTAAGAGATTTCACTGTGATTTTGTGATTTTTCAAATTTTAATTGAAAGATAATTTATAGATGCAAACCTTAACAACAAAACTACATTTGAAAACTATAAAATCGGACTTGAAAAAAATATAATATATGTCAAATAATGACTAAAATTACCATTAAATGAAACATGTATACTATCGATCAAATAAATTTATGGTTTTATCAATTTAATGTAACATTTTAAAATGTGATTTTTATTATTTATTTTTTTAAAATATATAATTTCATTTTTAAAATTTTTTACATTATAAAGTTATATTATTCTATGTTTTCAATTAATGAAATTATTTTATTTCCTCAAAAAAATGTCCGCACTAAAAAAAGAGCAAAAGGATATGATGGCCAACTGTAATGTATTAAAAAGATAGACGGACAAGTAAAGCCCTAATAATTTATTGAAATGGACGGCCTTCTTATGAAATTGACCAATCATTAAACTTATTTAATTTAAAATAGTTTGGAACAATTTAAATAGTATGACTTCGAGGAACTGATTATCACAAATTTATTTTTATATCAAAAGCTTTTCTTTTTCTTTTTCACCTAGCAGTTTTTTTAACAAAGGTCAGTTTATATATTTATATAATTTATTAATATTTTTATTTTATTTTATTTTATTAAGTTTATAAACTATCAATAATTTTAATATATGATCAAATTTATCAATCATTAATATTTTTAATAAGCTCACATAAAATATTGTAATATGAGATAAAGTTGATTATTTTGACACTTAAGTTAGTAGAATTTATTATATGCGTATAAACTTTAATTTTATTTTACACTAATCAATTAAAATTAAACAAAAAATTTACAGCATTTAGAGATTTGAATATATTTATAGCATTTGTTTTCATGTAAAAAAAAAATGATGCAGTAAATTTCAAAATTATTTTAGTTCAATTTTTCAATATATATAAAGATGTGTTTGTTATTTAGTTTATACAAATATATGTTAATGTATATTTATATATACGCGTGCTCGTGCGGTGTGTGTGTTCATAAAAAAAATACACTTAAGGATATAAATATGAGAAATTTCCTTATATGTTATACATTACTTTATTTAAGCAAATATATTTCAAACTCGGATGCTTTAAGAAATAAGATGGGATAAATAAATTTTACATTATTATATAATTATAGAATTTGCAGAACACAAACAATACAAAATATATGATAAGAGAAAGGGAGAATAACTACCTTTTCTTTTAATTGTAATTCGGCAAACAAAAGGAATATCACAAAACTATGTATATGCGTGTATTAATAAATAATATTGTAAAATGTATATTAATATTATAACTATATATTTATAATGCAAGATGCAAACTCACATGCATGAAGCCAGAATTGCTAGTAATGTTTGGTCAACCATACGACGATAAATTTATGTCTAAAGTCATTATCTTTACCATGAGAAGAAAAATACCGAAAACAGGGCTAGTGATCAGAGTGAAGTTGTAACAAAGTAGCTGTATTGGAATGTGTGACCAAATGTTTTTTTTTTTTTTACACAAAATAATGCTTATTGAGTAATTTTTAATTGACATTGCTTTCGTGTTTAAAATGAAAAAAAAGTTGCATATGAGTTAAACTTGTCGATGAAAATTTTCTTTTTCAATGGTGAAGTCGGACAAGCTCATGAGTTTATTATCAAAAATTGGGGGAAAAAAAAAAAGAGAGATATAGGTATAGCAGGCCCCGATGGAAAAACCCTTATAATATATTATTAACTCACTGGTAAAGCACACTCTTGATAATTGCATTATTGTATCTCCACCATAAGGGCTTTCGATCATATAAACAATTAGATATATTTATCAACGTCTGACTTTAAGATGAGAATCATCTAAGGTATATTGGCATGAAATACTTTCTCTTGTTTGAATAGGATTTTGAAACCAAACTTCTTTTTAGGAGGATAAATGGAACACTTCAAGTGATATTCAATATGAATCCAATTTTTTATTCACTGGTGGGATTCAAGTGGTGGAGTGTTGCAACTTATATAGCGAGAATCTAGTAATCAAAAACATCACTAGTTTATACTCGGACCCGAGTAGCATGAGGCATGTGAAATTCTATGTGAATGAGCAACAACCACCTTATAAGGTAAATACTCATACGTGACCACAATCAAAACAGTGATATGAGGGAAATCCCCATTAGTGAGTAAGTAGAATATGGAACTGTAAGCACTTAAGTAATGGAAGTAGCCTAGGGCTTTAATCACATGCTTACTAAAAAATGAGCAAATGACTCATAGATGATGGCTTGGTTAAGGGAATCCATCAGGGTTGTAGGGAAAGCAAGCTTTCATAAGACATAATGAAGTTTGTGTGAAATTAAGTGAAGGTCCAAACTGACTGATGTTGAAGAATCAATGGATAAGTTATGGTTATGGTTTAAATGTCATTGGAATCCAAAACTAGCTAATTCTTTCTAAAATTCAATGAGTCATAGTAGTTGACGGGACATTTAGAGTAAAGTATTATTTTAGTGTGGGCCATGAGGATAATTTTAAATCAAGGCAAACTCTAAATAAAAGATAGTGTAAATTTTTGAAAATTATTACTAATTATTTTAATAACTTTTAAGATGATTATCGTAACATAATATTGTTATTGGTACAATGTTTAATCATGTTGAGTGGCGCATGAAATAGTGTTGGTGTCCAATACAAATGCAAATTATATTAGTGAATTTGTGTCTATGTTTTTTATAGATTCAGATAAATATATATTGATATTGAATTATATATATATTAAAATATATATACATTGATATTGAAATGTATGTTAAAATATATTTACATTAGTCTTTAACTGTATGTATATTGTTTTTAAAATTAGGAATATGATGTAAAATAAATTTGGGTCGTGAATATAGGAATTGCAATACAATGATCCAGCGACTAAAGGCAATCATTATTTCCAGAATCCAATGGTAATTGGATTAAGATCTTCTGAAGCCCAGGTCGAGTCTCATAATCTTAGCCCAAATACTCAAAACCGTAATCAAACTACAGATCCGGTCAAAAAGGTCAATTCGTAACACCAGCGGTGTTATCTTCGAAGTCCTAGGGTTTTCGGTTTCTCTAACCCATAATCCAGCAATGGTAGGCTACTTCGAAGTCGGCGCCGTCCCTTTCAATCCCGACGGTTGGGGCCCTCCGGACGCTAGCACCACGTCTACCACCACCACTTCGTCTCTCCCTCTCAACGTTCCGTTTGCTCCCTTTTCCCGCTCCGAAAAGCTCGGGAGGATCGCCGACTGGACACGCAACGTCAACAACCCTAACGTCTCCCGCCCAAATAAAAACGCTTCCGATTCCGTTTTCGACTTCACCGCCGACGATTCCTTCCCGGCCGCAGGAGCCGCAGGCGACGACGACTCCACCTTCCGTCTCGTCGACGGAAAGCCTCCTCCGCGCCCCAAATTCGGTCCTAAATGGCGCTTCAACCAGCACCGGCCGCAGCTCCCACAGCGCCGCGATGAGGAAGTCGAAGCGCGCAAGCGCGAGGCTGAGAAGGAGCGTGCGCGCCGCGACCGGCTTTATAACCTCAACCGATCCAATCAGAACCAGCCACGTCGCGAGGCAGCTGCATTCAAATCCTCTGTCGACATCCAACCAGAATGGAACATGCTGGATCAGATCCCGTTCTCCACATTTTCGAAGTTGTCGTTCTCGGTTCCCGAGCCGGAAGATTTGCAGCTTTGCGGCGGCCTAGAGTTCTACGACAGGTCGTATGATAGAATCACTCCTAAAAACGAGCGTCGTTTGGAGCGGTTCAAGAATCGTAATTTCTTCAAAGTGACCACCACTGATGATCCCGTGATTCGTAAGCTCGCAAATGAGGATAAAGCTACTGTCTTTGCTTCCGATACTATTCTTGCAACTCTGATGTGCGCGCCTAGGTCAGTTTATTCGTGGGATATTGTGATTCAGAGAGTCGGGAATAAGCTCTTTTTTGATAAGAGGGACGGTTCCCAGCTTGATTTGCTTTCGGTGCACGAGACCTCTCAGGAGCCATTGCCCGAGGCTAAGGATGATATGAACTCTGCCTATTCATTAAGCGTTGAAGCTGCTTATATTAATCAGAATTTTTCACAGCAGGTTTTGGTTAGGGATGGGAATAAGGTTGTGTTTGATGAGCCTAACCCCTTTGCTAACGAAGGGGAGGAGCTTGCTTCTGTGGCGTATAGATATAGAAGGTGGAAGCTTGATGATGATATGTATCTTGTTGCGCGGTGTGAGGTACAGAGCGTTGTGGAGGTTAACAAGCAGAGATCTTTTTTGACATTAAATGCACTTAATGAGTTTGATCCTAAGTATTCTGGTGTTGACTGGAGGCAGAAACTGGAGACTCAGCGAGGTGCTGTTTTGGCAACTGAGTTGAAAAACAATGCTAATAAATTGGCAAAGTGGACTGCACAAGCTTTGTTGGCTAGTGCAGATTTGATGAAGTTGGGTTTTGTTTCCAGAGTTCATCCTAGGGATCACTATAACCATGTGATATTGGCTGTTGTTGGGTACAAGCCTAGGGATTTTGCCACTCAGATAAATCTGAATACTGCTAATATGTGGGGGATAGTGAAGAGTATTGTGGACTTGTGCATGAAGTTGAATGAGGGTAAATATGTATTGGTGAAAGACCCGTCTAAGCCACAAGTGAGGATTTATGAGGTTCCTGCAGATGCTTTTGAGAATGATTATGTGGAGGAACCTTTGCCTGAGGAGGAACAGGTTCAGCCCCCTGGTGAGGATACCGAGAATGCAGAGGCAAATGGAGCTGCGAATGATGTTGAAGATAAAGAGACTGATGCTCAAGCTTCTTGAAGGTATTGCTTCTTAATTTTCCTTCTTGATGAACATTAATTTGATAAATCTGCTATTGATACTTCGAAGTTCAAACATTGATGTTATAGATTATTGCTATTTTTACTACACTAGCAGTGCTAAATGATCTATTTGTCAAAATGGTTTTTTAATTGGAGGTTTGATATGATTGAGCATTTGAAAACAAATATTTTGACATGATAGTTATTTTGTTTGATTGTTTTAATCTGCATGTATGAATGTTTGATAATTTTTTTGAATGAATTGTCTGTCATATATTATGTTATGTTAAATGTAGGAGCTAAAAAATTTCTTATGTTATTGGTTTCCAATGAAGAAGTGATTCTATTTGAGCGGCCCTTAATTATGGTCTCTTGGACATTTTTTTCTTTATGTACAATTATGCAAATTATACAGTTTCTCATTCTCATGATTCCCATTCAATGTAGTTGCACTTTAATTTCATATTTATGTATAGTCTTGTCATCTTCTTTCAATGTGGTTTTTCCTTGTACCATAACAGTAATTAAAATTAGATATTTAGGTCTTTTTCTTTTTGTTATGGTATTATGGACTGCTGATATTAGACCTTATCTCAATATTAAGATTTTATTTCTTTAATTTTTTTAATTATAGATGTATATATGTTTTGAGAAGGGTTTGCAATATATTGAATTTGATACCATTACTTTCTTTTTTTTTTTTTTATAGCGTATATATTTATTTTATGCAACCAGAAAATTCTGCCTATTGCATGAGCCATTGATGTCTTTCTTTGTTCTTTCCTGAAAAGTTCTCTTATTGGTAACCATGGAGGAGGCTATCCAATCAGTATATGTACCTGGGATAAGAAATATTTGGCGTTATTATCCTCTGTTCTAGATAAAGGGATACTAATATTATTATACTAATATTATGGATTGATATCATAGACATTTACAATGGCAATTGGCGCAGCACTAACTATATCTTAACAGCAATAGTAAATAGTATAATGCTAGAATGAGATGGCTTATTTCCAGTTTCTAGTTCCTTTTGATAATGTCTTGTTTCCCATTGTTTTGAGCTGATTTATGATTAAGTTGCTCAGCTTTGTGCATGCAGTTTGCTTATTTTGAGTCGCTGCTAATGTTACTGGTTTGCTAATCATTCTTCATTTGGTTTTATGGTGTAGATTTTAGGTTGGTAAGCAAATGAGATGGCTGTACTGATACTTGCAATTTGAGCCATGTTGCACCTCCGCAAATTTGCATTTCATAGTCTTCCTTTCCTCTCCCCTCAAATTTTCCCCGACTTTTCTAATTGCACCCTGATGTATCACTATAATCAGAAAGATCATAGACATAAGATGCTTTCCTTTTTGGCGGTCTATACAATTATTAGTGTTAAACTATTTGTGTGCTTGGAACTTTTTGTCTGGAAGCCTCTGAGCTTGCAGTTCACTGTTGTTAACAATAATCTGTCTCTAAAAGATGAAGATTTTGATAATAGATTTTTTTTTTCTGAACAATAATTTTATTTTGGAAGAATTTCGTATTTAAGATTTTAGCAAATACTTATTGAATTAAATTAAGGTTTTTGAACGACATTGGTTTTTATTTTTTATTTTTTTTTTAAATATTGCTGTCAAAGGTCTTGGTATTACAAATGGCAGCACATGTAAGATGTTCATGATGAATATTAATTGAGCATAAGAGGGCATGTATATTGTATGGAGATTATTCTTTTCTAACGTCTTTTCGTGTGTGCATCATCTCTTTTTAATACAATTATTTTTTTGTAAAGTTATAAAGATCATTTCTTTTTGGGTTATGAGACTTGTGTCTTCTATTTTTTGTTACGAGTCCGTTAGCAGAAGAAGTCCAGAAAATGGAGAGCCAAGGGATGATAAAGGGAATTGAGTTTCTGCTTACATAACTTTCAAGATCATTCCAGACGTTAATTTCTTCTCAATATTATGCTTAGCAAATGGAATTGGTGTTTATTTTTCTAATGCATTCTCTTAATAAATTGTACTCCTTGGACCTTAAGCGAGTGTCATCATTTTCAGGGTTGTGGAAAGGAGCAACTAATTAATAATCGCAGCAAGACTTCGTCGCCTGTTGCGTATTGATGTCAAGAGAAAGAATATACGGGCCTAAAACAAAAGTTGTGCCAAGTCCAACCTCCAACATTGTTATAATAACGCCCAAGTTTATGAGCTTTGATCGGCTTAAATGATAAAACGCACGTTGGGGTGAGCAAAATTGAACTAAAATTGAAAAATTGAACTGAATTGTTTAAATTTGGTCTATTTAGTTTGATTTTAAAGTAAATTTAGTTCGGTTTAAAAAATAGAGAAATTTAGTTTTTCAATTTTGATTTGATTTAGAATCAAGAAAAACTGATTTGTGAATTTTTTAGTTGTTTTTTAATTAGAGTTAAAAAAAGTAAAAATAGGTTATGTTCAAAGGCTAATATTAAAAGTCTATATAAGATGAAAAAGAAGTCTAGAATAATTTATCACAATTAAAGTCCATTGAGAGCCTAAAACTGAAAATCGAATCGAATCAAATTGATTTTATTTGGTTTTGGTTTACTTCTGTTTTTCCTTAATTTTCAATTAATTTGATTTTAACTTACACCAAATTTGGTTTATTTTGTTTTTAGTATTTTGGTTCAATTTGAATCAAACCGACCGAATGTTTAACCCTAAGCACGTGGTAATTTTATTTGCAACCCTTATTTTCTTTTTATGCTGATTATAAAATTTGATAAATTATATTATTTATGTACTATAAATAAATTATTTTTTTCACCCTCGTTATTTACTTAATTCTTTTATATTATTATACAAATATTATTAAAGTTTATCTTGCTTTATAAATTAATTAAAATTCATGTACAATCCATTTATATTATTAAAGTTTATTATGCTCTATAAGTTAATTAAAGAAAATATTATTGTTTTAGTTGCATGTGATTGGCACAAATATGAATATGATTGTATTCAATAATGAAAAGTTCTATGTGTTGATTATATTTTAGTGATGTAAATATTTTCTTATAAAAAATCTTTAATTTAAATGATACATGATATTTAATTAATGATATTTGAATATTTTTATAAAATATAGATTTTTTTAAATCATGAATGTTATTATGCTGTATTTGACTCAAATTAACAATTTTTTTTATAAAAAATAATACAAAATATTTAATTAATGATATTTGAATATTTTTATAAAATATAGATTTTTTTAAATCATGAATGTTATTATGCGGTATTTGACTCAAATTAATAGTTTTTTTTTATATGAAGTATTTGAAGATTATGGTGAAAGTAAAAGATGAAAATTTCAATATGAAAGTGAATTGTGCAATTCAAATGAGTTAGTACAAAATTTTTATGATTAAAAAAATTATAAAAATTAAAAAGATAAAAAAAGAAAAAAGAATATTGTAAAATAAAATTTTAAATAATAAGAAATTATAATAATAAAAAAAATTATAAATAGAATTTCTCGAAAGCACGTCTCGAATATCAAATGAAATGAACTACGCACTTTAGGCCTTAGAGGTGAGCTAGATGGGCTCTAATTGAAGTGTTAACTGTCCTTGCTCATGGATGGTTTAATTCATCCAGCTTAACCTGGTAGTTGTAAAAGGAAATATCTTTTGATAGAACACTACAATTGCGTTGTCTTCTTAGGGATCAAGTATATGGTCTTATATCTTTAAAAAAATTAAATTTTATTTCTTAATCACTTAGATTTGATTCTTAAGTCAATATATGGAAAAAAAAAATTATTCAAATACATTAGACTGATGTACTAATAATTATTTGATGAGGAATTTAACGTCAATTAAAAACTAATCTGATAATAAATTAATTATTTGAACAGAAAACATGAAGTTTCTTTCAATTTGAAAGGATTAGTGTTAATATATTTTCATGAAGTTTATATAATTTGTTATAAATTCATGAATTTAAAACTCATGCTTCCATTTTATAAGTTTGCACTGTTTTTTATATTTGGCTCAACTTTTGCATTTATAATTTGAAAAGTAATATAACAATTAAAGAATATTTACAAATAAAAACTTTCATCTCATTAAACAATGTATATTTTTTTTAATAGAAGTTAACATTTCAAGCAAAATTTACAAACTGTCATTTTGAAAATTGTTAAATGATAAATCATTGAAAATATTTGAAAAAAACAAACTCATATCAGGTGAGAAAAAAGTGATTTTAAATTCATAAATAAGCGTTGTAAATAATTTTGAGTAATGTGCTAATGTAATGTTGTTTCAGTAGTTAAATTTGTTGAATCTTATCAAATTTTTAAAAACTTAAAGCCATTCTTATTAAAAGATTTGAATAAAATTAATCTCATATAAATGTATAGAGATACTTGATCAAATGAATACATATAAGTAAAGTGAATATATATATATATATATATCAAAAAGATGACAAAGAACCCGTTAGAATACTCGTCATTTAAATTCTTTATATGAATTGTTATTTTGCCCAAAAAAATTAGAAATCAAGTTGATATTTAAATATTATGACTTTGAGGAAATTAAGTCCTTAAAACCTCAATATTCAAGATACCACTTAGAATATTTTTGGTGTAATTTTTTTTATTTATAGGTTGGATTTGAACATTTCATTCTAAAAATCCATATATGAAATTGAAGTTGAAAAATACTATTTTATCCTTGTGAAGAAAATCAAATAAAAGCTTCAATGCTTGTTTTCTTGACTACTTTTTGCTACAAAGTTTAAGAAAGTTTCCTTAAACTTTTTGATTGATTGTTCGTCACGTGGGTGCTATTAAAGGCAACTTGTCTAAATAAGACAAATGCAAATAAAATAAGTTCAAATAAAAATAATTTCAAATAAGACAAATTTAAATATAATAGTTTCAAATCAGATAAGTTTAAATATGACAATTTCAAATAGTACACATTCAAATATGATAACTCTTAATAAGGTAAGTTTTGAAGTTTTTGTGGCGGGATCTTTTTGATAATTTCTTTTTTTTTTTTTTTTTTGTAGTTTTAATGTTGTCCCTATATTGAGGCATATCAAAATATCCAAAGAGTATGACTATTGTCAATATTTAAAAAATTTAATTTCTTCCATTTTATAAAAAAAAAAAATGGACTTAGAACCATTTTCTTAAAGTACGAGGCATAGAATCGGAAAAATGAAACAATCTAAACGGTATACTCATTTCCTGAATTGGAATGATATCGTGAAGCAGAAATGAAAATGTTTAAAAAGATATGTGGCAAACGATAAACAAACAGAGACCCGTAAGATTTAAAGTTGCTTATGTAATCAATGACTAAAGTTTGTATACATGTTTTTTGACAAATAAGATATAAAGTACAAAAATATTAATAAAATATACAAATTTTAAATGTATAATTTATAATAGATCTTTTTGATATTAAATATGTTAAATTTCATTTAAAAAATAATTTTTTTATAAAAATATAATTATATTGATAGAGTATTAAATTTGACATAACAATGAAAAATACACTATGCTCGATACATCATTCAATATTTTTTTATCTTAAAATGAATCTAATTAAATTATTATAGAAATTGAACAAATGGCTTTATAAATATTATAAATGAATCTTTATATATATATATAAAGATGATAATGATCTTCAAATAAAAATATAAATATAAACTGGTAAGACTGTTAAACCTCAAGCACAAGAAATATTTTTGGGATCTCAATGAAATTAATGGGCAATTAAATACTAGTAGTGTTTGAGTAGTTTACAAGCATAATACTTGTAGAAGAGAAGGTAAGATTAAGCAACTGCATTCCTTCACACACACTGTTTCACTTAGTTAAAGAAATATATTAAATATAATATATTTAATAAAAATATTATATTAACTAATGATATCATATCATTAAAACTAATTAAATTGATACACAATACATCAACATTCATGATATTATTAATTGATATAATAATATATTTTTATTAAATTGGCGATTTGAATTTGAATAAGTGGGTTACAGATTTTGTTGAAAAACAAGTGCTTTTAATAAAGAAATGGCAGCAACATGAAAGAAAGTGCAGCCCTATTTAGGGGAGCAAACACCGTCTATGGTCCCACCCAAAAATTTGTAAGCGTTTTCCCTGTCGGTTTCTGCCATCACTGTTATGTTAACATACAAAGATGCATGAAAAGAAATTATCTCTTTTATAAAAATATAATTTATATTGATAAAAGAGAAGTACAATTATTTTACTCATTTTTCATTTTATTTTATTTGATGTTTGAAGTTTTTACTTTATTTTATATTTTAAAAAATTTATACATATTTATGTTTTTTTCATCTATTTCTTTATCTTCTTCATTAAATATTTTTTTAAACACTATATCTTTTTTTTTTTAAAAAAATATTGTGAGATGAAAGAATAAATTTTAATAAAATATAAATAAAGATAATTTAGTGATTTTTTTCTATTAATTAAAGAGATTTAATAATTTTTTAAGTTTTATACACATTCTCAAAATTTCAAATAAAATAAAATAAATTATAATTTGATATTTTTATTTTCAATAGATTTAATTAAATAATTACAAAAACATAAAGTTTAAAAAGTCGCTGCAATATTCTTATCTTCGTTGCTCTCGGAGGGGACCCTAACGTTTACCCCAACTATCTCTTTAATTGGTCCATCCCCACTCTCCTATAAAATAATATATTTGATTATTTTATTTATATAGATATATCTTAGTTTTGATAAATTTTTAATAATAACAATGACCACTTGTGTATACTATTTTTTTTAAGGAATTTTTAAAAAATAAAGCAAAAGCATGGGCTGCAATATATGAAGAAATTTGCACGACTATCGAGAAACAATATAAGAAATTTATATTTTCATGCACTTGATCAGCGATCATGATCTAGGCTTTTCACATATGAAATCTAAAAGTGTCATGTTGGCTCTAGTGCACCAAGAAGGGGGTTGAATTGTAGTGCACCAAGAAGGGGGTTGAATTGGTGAGAAATTTGAATTTTTAATTTTGGAGGAAACACACAAGAATGAAAGATTAGAGAAAGGGTAGAAGGAGAATGAACACAAGAGCTTTATAATGGTTCGGGTATTCACCCAACCCTACATCCACTTCCTAATTCACCAATTGGGTATTTTACTCAATCTCTAATGTTTTACAAGCTCATACTCAACTTAGTGTTTAGGCTCACACCAAACCTTACAAGTGTTTTCCCAATGCTAACACTC